>UELV01088571.1:0-16592 GCA_900490015.1 Megastigmus stigmatizans | reverse complement strand
TATATATATATATAGAATTTTTTATCCTATCGAATCTTTCAATAATGAATATGAATCTCTTTATGAAAATTTACTTTGTTGTCGTATCGCAATTGCGAATCCATCTTTTTAAATACCAATAATAGTGGCACTTTATATTTATTACGCGTATGTGAAAATTAAATAATATGGCAGCTATACACATCGTTCCACAATCATCGTTACCGATATGCCAATATCCTTAAAGAATTAGTGAAATTGATGAATAGCATATATATATCCGTTTACCCCTTGTCACGCGAAAGTATTGATTCGCAGCGGTACGTAACAAACTAGACGCACAGTGTTACACATATATACATGTATATTGCTGCACGTATACATGTTGAAAAGACGGCTTGAAAAGAACCGCCAAGGCAACGAGCATAAACGCCGCGGCTTTCAATATATAACACATGCAGAGAGTATAAAACCGTCGACGTCTTTGTTGAGGGTAAAAAGCTGAAAATTCCTCCCGTATATTGTGTGTATCTACATGCAACAGCAGCATTTGAAGCTCAATAGAGAAGCCGAACGAGGAGCCGTAGAACGAGAAGGCTAACGCACTTCATTCGAATAATGCAATTCCGTGCAGAAACGAGGCTTTGTACGAGGCTATAGACGCATGTACTAGACTAGCGGTTCGACGTCAACAGCCATCGAGATGCCTTTTCGCATATTCATATAATACAGTTTGCGCGTGTGAACAGAATGAAGGCATGGATGAAGAAGAGAGAGAGAGAGACGAGAGGGAGGGAGAGAGAGGAGCTTGCGCGAAAAAAAGTCTCGGATGATCCGAAAGCCGCAGCAGCAGCAGCAGCAGCAGCAGCCGCGAGCTTGTAAGAGCGTCTCTTTGCCTCCGTGTGCTATATACGTTGTGCTGTGACGCGCAAGCCTTCGGGCGCTTTTTGTCGGCGTGCAGGAACCTGCAGAGGGATGCCAAAGTAGACGATGGTATTTGTCAAACACTTTTCGGGTATATTATGCATCGCACGCGCGATTTTGGCATAATTTTGCAAGCTATATGTATATATATCGGAGCAAAAGTTTCCCAGCACGACGACGGCGGGATGATGAGCTCATCGTCGCGCTAATCTCTCGCGCTTGGCTGTATGCGCAACGATTGATTATACCCTCGCTTCATTTTCGGATTATTTATATTGGTAAATTTTTTTGATAATATAGAATGACGATGAATAATGCAAAGTGAAGTTTTGACGAAGAATATAGAATTGTCATAAGTTCGAGAAATTCGTGATTCAATTTCATTATATCGTTATAGCAGCATGACTCGGCAGACTTTTTAATCTTTGATCGTTTTTGCACGAAACTCATTTTATAGAGAAAAAGATCTGGCGTTTGATAAAATAAACGAAGTACATATAAGTTTGCTCCGAATTTTCAGAGCGAATATAACCGATGAATCAGCTTTAAGAAAATTTGTATATCGATTTTGTTTTTTGCCTTAGTTATGCGCCCCTGACGCGAGATTGAATCCTTAAGAGTTAAGATACCTTAAAGGAAGGATTTCTTAAAAAAGATTTAAAAGTTTTTCAGATTGGCAATGTTTGCGGCTAGCAAGTTTAACTTGGGTTCTAAGATTTAAAAACTGCACATTATAGCATAACTGAAAACTACATAAATATTTATGCTGAGCACAACGAACTACTGGTCTGAAGAAGTTTTTCATATGCAGTCATTTCACTGTCTTTATATGATGCGAATTTGGTTTATTAATTTCTATTGATTATTAATATGGAAAAGGGTACACCTGTATATTTTGAATGCATCCTGTAGGCAACGAATATAGTCTATATTCGTTGCTGTAGGTATTCACTGTATACGATGCTATATTGCCTCTATGTCTCTATAAACTTGTAATAAGAGAGAGTCATACATATCCAGTATACACATATCTGGATATATTTTGGATACATGTTTTGTTACTTTATAGGATCGTACTACAGTCTAATCATTGAATATATACCTACACTTTTATTAATCGATATACCAAATATTAATAAATAATTACTAAGTAGATTTTTATTGAGTGTTTTACAAGTCTAAGCACAACAGCATCTGTATAAGTATACTGTATGCATTATATGAAATATTATGTGGTATTATAATCAATACGAAACTCGTTTGCATGAATAAAAATATTAAAACCACTATAGGATCTAATATCAAAGTAAAATATATGAAATTAATTTCATAGCTATAAGGAATTGTCAATAACAGTTAATGTATATTGTTTAACTTTTATATTAATTTATATTGATTAACTTTTCTGCGCAAACGGGTTAACCAAATTTGCAGAGTATTTAATTTGTTAACACTTTAGCGCATGAAAACGAGTTAATTTGTCTAAAATATATACATAACATGAATTCCTTATCTAGATTCGTGCGCAGAAGGATTAATATTGCTCCCATTGTGTATACAAATATTTATGACATTCATTTTTGTTGCCTTGAGTAACGTTAAAGTAATTATTAAACAAGATGTATATATATATTAAACGACTATTTATTAAAAGCGCAGAATATTATTTCGATGATAGCAATATTCTACTTTTTCGCAAGTATAATATAAGCTGAGTCATTTCTATTCTCACCTTTGTTTCCGTTATCGAAATATAGCCAGCGAACACCAGTACACAAAAGGCAAGTGGTCTGACGCGACTTATTCTTAAGTATACTTTATGATGTCGCTTTGTACTCGAGTTAAAGCAAAATTTATTTCTTCAAAACTACGCATTTCATCAATTATTAGTTAATGCACAAGAAAAAGCATGTATATAATAAGCCTGTCTTATATTTGCATATATAGTGGCTGATGCGACATTGAATTCAGTGTAATGAATTGAACCTATATACATTAGAAGAATATATTTACAATAATAGTATTTAATTATTCATTTGTATAAAATGTTATATTTCATTTCGTGCGCGCAAGACCACTTGACTAATGAGCTCCGCGATATACTCAAAATGAAATATTGGATTTAGCACGTACATAGTGGATTGAAAGTGACTGATAAGCGTAGAATTAAGTATACAATAGCTGGGCGCTTTCGATTAATCTCGCCTAATGTACGTCTTTTTTTAAACATCGAGAATTACAATCTTGAACATCATACCTAGATATTTCCAACAGCTGCACTGAATTGTTGTTTTGAAACAATAGAATATGCCCAGGTAATCGGCATTGCAACCAGTCCGAAGAAATCGTCAATGAGGTACAAAAGAAAAAAAAAAGCGACAAAATTAAAGGAACAAAAGCGTATTATTCATCTGCTAAGCGAGACTTCCTTCTCTTCCTTCTTTCACAAAAGTGCTGTAACGGTCTCCTTTATCTCCTCAGAAGTAAGTGCTTCTTAAATGTTGGTATATATACTGGCACGGTATCGTACTTCACCTCGGAATTATTAATAACTCGAATAATTTCGAAATTCCGCGGGCATATAAGCACGTGTCAATTGTCCACTCGAGCGACTGAACTCGTCAACAAGTGCGTGTGCAGGACAAAAGCCGTGTGTGTGTGTGTGTGAGCGGCATGTTTCATTCGATAAATATATTTTTTATTGCAATTCGATCACCAGGTTGAATTCAATCTGATCACCACATCTAAAGATCCTTTGCTAATTTAGTACCATAGTTTATTTTATATTCTATGAATACTACTTATAATGCTATTTAAAATAGATATCATTATTATTATACCGTCGAGTTAAAAATAATTTTTATCTATAAATTTTTCCCTCGGTTTACTGAAACTAAAATAAACAAGACGGGAACAATAACAGCATTCTGTAGAGCAATTACCCCACTTTTTAATAAATACTTTTCACAAATTAATAATTTCGTATTATCATATAATATCAATTAGACCCAAATATCTTGCCCGAGCTTTAAATTGCAAGCTGATTAAATTTGCCAAAAAGAAGATCCAACTATTGACGATAATTTCAATACGATTCAAAATTCGCTCGTAAATAAAGAAAGAAAAAAAGGAAAATAGAAAGAAACGCGTACATGCGTATATATATATATATATATATATAACGATTCACTCGAGAGGCCGCGTGGAAAGCAGCGAGAATGAAAAAGCGAAATAAGCGCATAAAAGCAAAAAACACCAATCAATCTCTCTGGCAGGAACGAGCGCAGCGTTGTACTGTACCTACTGGCGAGAAGAATGGCGAGCCGAACTCGTTCAGTCGTATACTGCACCGGACGCAATTGAGGCAGCAGTCGATGGAAAATAAAGAGAGAGAGAGGGAGAGGAAAATACGACGAGTCAGCCCTTATTTGACGTTACGCTCGGACACGTTGCGCGAGGTGAATCAATAATCGCGGGGCAGTAGAGTCGGTGATGCAAAAGAACGTGTACATTTGTGTTATATATGCAGGTGTACACGAGTGTCCAGATGCATCCCAAGTCTGTATGGGCTCTCGCGATGCGAAGTCATAAATCGCGCATATGCGTGGAAACTCTATGTGCAGTGCGGTTCGGTGCGAAAAGCTGAGGGATTTTGAAAAAAAAAACACGCTCGATGGATTATGAGAATGGAGTGACCGAACACCTGTTTTCGTACGACCTGCAATCCGAGAGCTGCTACAACAGGTTTATACGTATATATCGTTGCAAATATACCCATATATGCATAGAGATATTAAATTTCGATGCGAGTTTCGATGTCTGCTCGTGTATACCGATAAACCTGAGGAGGCAGACGTGTATAGTTAACGGATATATAAGAAAAAAATAATATAATCAATGATTTTACTCGTCATGAATGCACGAAAAAGCAATGCGCAGCGAACGAATCTCATAACACTTCTGTCTTTGGAAAAGTATAGGTATATATGTTATTACGGAAATACGAGATCATCCTTTTTAGTATCGCGGCTTCGCTGCTAATTTATTGGTTTACAGATAGAGCAGTGTTCCACGAGGCAAATATAGTTTTACGATCTACTGAAACTATATTTATATACGTATTATAGAAACACTAAATATTTAAAAACTCCAACGATTATTAAAACAACCTTTTAAACTAGATTTTTGCAAGTTAAATTGCGTTATGAAAATTTAATCTAAACACAACTGGAGCAGACAAAGCGATAGTAGAAAACAAAGAAAAAGTATACAGAATTTTTTAAGCTATATCGAGCATGTTTTTCCTTTTTTTCAGGCTTTACGATATAAAATATGCACAACTGTTAGATACTGGCTCGTTTAATTAAATATATATATGGGAGCAAACTTGCATGGATGTGCACATCTAAACCCTATAACTTAAAATGAATTCAGTATAATTTATATGAAAAATTAATATTTACGTGCATTAAAAAACGTTTAGTTACTGGAATACATTAAACTCATTATGTTTTTGTACAAGTTAAATTTGTATTAATGTTTTGTTTAAGTGCACTATGCGTTCAAGATTAGGATGTATATTGTTTTCATTCAACTAAAAGATGGTAATATTTATGTTGTGGATTAGACACCTTTTCACTATAGGTATAGTTATGTGTATGAGCTTACAGTAAAGCTGCCGGGAAGGCTGCCATAATCATGTAAATAATAATATTTATGGATGAAATTGTATCAATGATTATTATTTCCTATCCAACAATTTACCAAGTATCACAACATTCTGGGCTAATAGTTAGATATACAGCTGTAACATTATAGACTTTGAAATATTATTTATGTATGATTTTTCTTTTAAGGCATTGTCAGCAATTGCGCTTTTCGCTGAGTCAAGGTTGATTTAACAAAAGTCGATAATTTTTTAAATACAATAACGCTTTCAGTAGTATAAGTTTGTTTGTTACATTTTCACAATGAAAACCATGTGTTCAATAAATTCTGTTATAAGAACGTATTTGTATCGAATGGAGAACTGATCTTTTCTTGAACAAAAATTTAAAAAATTTACCGTAAACCACGCGAAGAAATAATTTTCTTGTTCTCGTTTCGTCTTAAGAGGTTATCGGTAACGATTATACGCAAATTTTACGAGTCCGTACATTCTCACAAGGTTATCGTTAAGTTTACACGATGTCACAAAAAAGTAGGTGCGATAGAGCAAACACTTGTTCTTGAAACGGAAACAACTCGTGTACTACGGTTGCTCTGTATAGTATATATAAGCAAAAACTAAAAACTCCGTTCGATTCCCGAAGAATAACTGTACAATTTACTATAATGAGTTTCAGCTGCACAGCCTTCTTGTTTATGTGAAAATCATGAAATGAAATTCGCTTATAAAATTGATCATTAAAATTTTGTATTCGCGATAGCTCATTAAAACATTTGCAGTTTGCATAACTTACTTATTGCGACTGCTGACCTTCAACAATCAAATTATTAAGTTGTTTGAATCTTATACATTTATTTCTGAGCTATAATTGATTGTGAGCTATTTCGAAAAGGAGAAAATTAATAAATAATGTATTAAGTAAATGATAACTAGCAAAATATACATTTATTTTAGTTAAGTTGAGCTTGCTTTTCGCTTTTTATATAAGTATTATAAACAATTAGTTCAAATATTTCTAAAATGATACAGACATTGATTATAAATGAATATATAATTGTCAATTTATTTACTCAATAAATTTATCGTTCATTTGATTTATATATAATCTCTTATCATGTAGGTACAATAAAGTGTACAATTATTCGTAATTGATAAAGATTATAAGAATAATGCTCAACACGCAAGGCTTTAAATGAATAAGAATGGGGTTGAGAAGCATATATATACAAGTGTAAGTATATACATTTAAACAAAGTATTGATTTCAGCAGGATCGATCGGTTTCGGCAACAAAAAAAAATATCGTGCTTTCGACCTTTGCACGATATAAAACGGAGCTCGCTTATACAAGACCTGCAACTGTACCCGCGTAAAACTCATACGATACAGACACACCGTTAATCTCAGAGATCTCAGCGTATAAGCAAAGACAAAATAAAATTAGAATATACAGCTTGTAATACGTATGTATGGGTGACAAGGAAGTTAGTCTCGAGGCACAGCGAGTGTATAGGTATACACACACGAGGAGGTGCAGAGGATGACAGTGCGCGGGCGCATGACAGAGAGAGAGAGAGAGAGAGAGAGAGAGGATGAGTTTACGAAAAAGACTGGAAAAGTCGTGGTCGTCGTCGGTCAAACCTGCGCATTTGGTCGAACAATGATGATGGCAGGGACAATTGCAGCTGCTGTGGTGGCCCGACATCCGCTGCTGATGCCGCTGCTGGTGCGCGATCATATCTTCTACCTTCCTTCTCGACCTCCTTCTCCTCCCGCCTACGACAGCTTCTCCCTATCATTCGCTATATAGATCCACGAGTCGTCCTCGGCCAGGACCAGTATCCTTCACTTCCACACACATGTACGTATGTCTCGCTGCGCACTCCCCAATCCCTGTTTATATAGGCTGCAGAACCCCTCTATACGTATACGACACAACTCTGGGACGACCAGTACACTGCACCGAACCGCGCACGGCTGTAATCAGCTTTCGGGCCGAACGCGTGTATTATTGGCGCACGATACAGTGGCGGACGACACACGGGAGACTGACGGGAGATTATATCTGCGCGGTGGGCCTCTGCAAAGATACGCGCGCGCCGACCAACGTAATAGGTATACAAGTATATATACAAAAAAGCCGAGGTGCTGCTGCTGCCGCGCGGCAGTGTTTTCTATTTTTCGGAGCGATCGAGAGGAGATAGGCTCGAGTCACGTGGGTGGTGCGATCAGCGCCGTCGCGCGCCAACTCGGCTCTGGTGCTGCTGCCGCTCTGCGCTCGCGGATGCGTATGCGCGAGCGATAGGGAGGGATAGGGAGAGAGAGAGTGAGCGAGCGGTGCGAGCGGCGGCCCGCGGCGGCCTATGGCTGCGGTGCGCGCGCTCCGCTCGGATCGATAGCAAGCTGCTGGTGCCGTGCAGGTGTCGTAGTCGGTGTTGCTGCTGGCTCCGGCCTCCCCTATATATATATATACGACTCCTATAACAGTCCAGCTATATACCAGCAGCAACAGCAGCACGGTTCTCTTGACTCGACTACCTATATATATATGTACATTCCGTGCCGGCCGAGGCGTCGCGCGCGCAGGACCTGCGCCAGGAGGACCGGCTATGAGGACTATGAGGACTGTAGAGGGCAAGATAATGTACGTGTACGTGTTTGCACATGATACGAGCATTTGCATTTCAATGAGGGAAAGATCGTTTACATATGGAGCCTTAACGAGTAGCGGCATGAAATTCATTTTTTTCCAGGTTTATATATTGTACTTATAGCTTGCAGCTTTTTCTCGAAGAATACAGAAAGGTTCCTGCTGTTGCAGCAAGGATGTAACGTGTTGTTCTTGAATTCCTTGACTTCTATAATCTATACTCGATTGCAGGCATTTTACCTTAGTTTTCTTTTGATCCATGGAATCAAATGCATGCGTATTTTAATAATTTGCAATAAATGTTATATCTCTTTTATGATTTTTAAAATATACTCTTTCGAGTCATTTTACCGATGAGGTCTTTGAAAGTTAGTTTACATAGGAAATTACATAATTTTGGTGTCCGTCGACTTAGTATGGATTATTCCGTATATACGTTGTAAATTGATTTGAACCATTGCGGAGGATCAATGGCATCTATATATAATGCATATTGTAACATCTGTAGAAAGGCGTGTCTATGTGTAGCGAGGCTTTCCGATATTTAGGCTGGGCACCACAACATATCAGAAAGAATACCGCTTCGAAACAGCAAGTTTTTGTTAAGCCTCCGCCAAGATAACACCTTATTCAAACGCGTATAGTCTCCGAGGGTAAAGTAGAGTAAGAGTAGTATATATAATTTATTATATTCGGTGCACGCTTTATAAATTTTGTTGAAATGCACTATTATAATTTTTATCCATTTTTGAACCTTGAATTTATATGTATTTAACTGAAAGTTTAGTATATTTTCTACCAATTAGGCGTAAAATCTGTTGCGAAATAATGATTTATGTATATATAATCTTCAATTACTATTATAGACTGTAGTCTGCTTATCATAAAAACCTGAGCCCTTATGTTACATATACTGTATCTCACATACTGTGTCCTGCGGTGTAAAGCTTATGTTTAATAAGTGACCTAGAAACTGATACACTAACTACTGCTGCACTTATTATGCCGCCTATTTAGGTGCCTTTTACTCATTTATATTCATTTGAAATTTTTCACACACCACTTCGATGGTTATTGATCACTGTTGGAATACTATCAATAGTGCTGCTGTTATTTCGCGTATAATACATTGGAATTCTTTTGATTCGGTTTTCAATAGCTTATTAGATGTAGACCTTTCTAGGTGCGACCTGTTGTTTAACTCTTTTCTACACGCACATTGCGTACGATGCGCAGTGTATGTAGCCGATGGCGAGTACAGAAGCGTACGTGTGGCTAGAAAATTTTGTGCCCGGGACCCAGTCATTGATTCTGCTGCGAGGATGTCGAGGATGTCGTGTGTGGCAAAATGAGTGAGAAAGAGAGAATGTGTCGGGGTTATTGACTGAAGGTATGAACTGACAGTGCAGCGTCCGTCAGTGGAGTGTGTTGCGCTATGCGTGGGAGGATGTGCCTATATCTATCCATCTATCCATCCATCCATCCATCCATCCTGTCTCTCCCTTCTTTCTACTTCAATCTCTTTCACTTGTCAATGATAGGCTTCCGAGTTTGGCATGTGCATAATACTTGTAGTGTCTTGTGTATATTTGGCAACTTTAAGAAATAATGGTTGTTCATGTAGAAATAGTCTTGGCAACTATATATCGAGCCGATAGTTACTTTGACTCCAGCGGGTGCTTGTGATTCTTATGTATATAAGCGCAAGGTTCGGAAGCATGCAATCTTTCTGTTCGTTATAGTTTTTCTCTGAAGAATTTGTTCGCGTTGTTAAAATAATAAATATAGTTGCAGAATTTATAGCAACTGTTTATTCTGTATATATGCTTTTGATATGGAATAATGCATATACAAATTCTTCTTTAGTTACAATGCTAATCATCAATCTTTGTGATCATATTTGTGCTTCGAATATCTTAACGGAAATAGATCACAAGAAATTCGTGTTATTGACACAGGAATAGATATCATTATTCTCTTTTACATAAATAAATCATTGAAAATCTAAAGACTTTTTCACGCTCTTTTCAGCAGAAAAAATGAAGAATGCTAGATAACATATGAAAAGTAATTTTTTAAAACGTACTTTATCGCCTTCAAAATAGACTGATTAAATGTCAAGATAGAATTCTAGATAGAATACTTATGTTATACTGAGATACCAGCACGGCTGAAAGTATAGATACTAATCAAAGCTTATTTTAAAAAATTTTATTTTATTTTAAAGACTTTTAATTGCGTTTATTACTAAATTTATTAGGAATCATTAAATCATTAAATTTTACAATAAAATTTTAAATATAAAGGAGGATGCCCACGGATATAGATAATTGCGCCCCTTACGGAGAACCTTAGATCACTATATGATTGTATATAAACTACAAAATAAGAAACATTTCCCAAAAAAAATTACCTGTCTAGACCAAAGGCAAACTGAGATATACCTTACTAAAGTTTGAAAATTAACATAAGCAGTATATCTATAGACATATAAGATTAGTAGAATAGTTCCAAGAACAGTCAGACATCAATATCTATCGATATAGTACCCATGTTAATTTTCAAACTTTAGCAAGGTACACCTCAGTTTCCCTTTGTCCTAGACGGCTAATTCTTTTTGGAAAATTTTTCTTATTTTGTAATCCATGCAATCATACCGATAGCTAAGGTTCCCTGTGAGGATCACAATTACCTATACTCTCCTTTTCACTATTTTTACCTAAAATTTTTATTCAATTAAGCTAAATTGGTGCAATAATTTTGTTATTTCGATTTCAATTTATATTATTAATTTAGAAGAAATTACAAGTACAGCTTTTCATATTTTGAATTGCACTTAAAAATTAAGTCTTTATATAATAGTGGACGTAAAGCATATGTCAAGGATTTATGGACAGTTCCTTTAAAGGCATTTTGCTAAAAGACATTTCGACCGAGGCATTTCATTTAAAAGATTTTTCACCAAAGAGGTACTTTACTTTAAACTTTTAAGAACTTACTCGCCGACGATATTTCTGCTGAAACACGCCAATAAGGGACGTTTCATCTGTAATAGACTCTTAGGGTTATTCTGTCTGATAGACGTAACAATATTACAGAAATGATTTTTCTCATTGACATAATTTCAACATAGTATGTATTGCAACTTCATTATCGTAAGAAGGTTAAGTTCTTCTAATGCTATATATATCACAAAATTCAACCAATTGCACAGCCTCATAAATTATAAGAAAGCATTTAGCGAAAGAATTTAGAGAAACACCACGTATAAGAATGGTCGATCCGATCACTTGGGAAAAGTGCAGCTATAAGCCTCTCGCACATCGTTGCAATAATCGTCGACCGATTGCCTTTAAAAAAGGGCATAGTACCATTCATCAATAAAACATCAAACGGGAGCTATGAAGAAAAGCGCCGGCTCCACAATGGCAGACACACGCGTAAGCCGGCAGAGAAGAAAGGGCGAAAGAAGCGCGCGCACACATATAGGATACAAAGAGGAGAGAAAGAAGAAGAAAAAAGGGAAAGCTGCATCACGCGTGAAGCAAAAGCGACAGTGTATATTATGCGCTCGTCATTCCTCGTCACTTAGCTCGCTCGAGATACTGCAGTTTTATGGATTAATGAAAAAATGCGAGGAAAAATGGGGCAACTGGTGTATATAGGGGGGTTCGTATAGGCTCTGTATATATGTACATATATAATATACCTCGACCGACGGTCTCGTACTCTTTCTCTCTCACACTCTTATTTTCTCTACTCTCCGGCTCCTTTTTTAGCTGCAGAGAGAGAGAGAGAGAGAGAGAGAGAGAGAGAGGGAGAGAGAGAGAGAATGATTAAAGCGCAGAAGCACCAACCAATCGCTGCGACTCAACGGTGGGGGCCAGTACCTATATAAGCTTAGCGCACGTGACTCGAGCAGCGGACCGGCCGCAGCGGCGTCGATGTTTGATAACGGTATATAGACGTTTATCATATGTATAGATCATATTGTATATGTATACTGCACACGTCAGAGACCTTATTTTTGTACTTTTGAATTGCTAATAACAAGGGACTTATGGCTGCGGTCACCGAGACGGTATACCTGCATATTAGATGGCATAGCAGTACTGCAAACTTTGTGTCATGCTCCTGCGTCAAATGTTTTTACACACAGTATCCTAGGTTTATGCATACACTGAGAAAAAAAATGTCTTGCAGTAAATGACTGTGGATTAACTGTTAATGAATGTGGATTTGAATAAGTCACTTGAACAGGTGACTTATATCAAATTGGCCGTGGATTAATAGTTAATAACTGATTCACTAATATTAAATGACACAATCAATTAACGCCAAACATTTTGTATTTGAATTCATTCATTCCGTAAGTTCGACATTGTGATATATATACTCTCTCTCTCTCTCGTAATACATTTAATATTTCATTTAACTTTAAATTTTGGAAATATTTTTAATACATATTCATTAACTATTAAGTATTCTTATCACTTATGAGAACAGCACGATGGATTAATATTAAATCCAAACGTACGTTAATAGTTAAGAACTAGAGCTTCATGACAAACGTATTCGTATTTAATATAAGTGATAATCATTAATGGTTCTGTAAATGAACCGATCATTCAATACAAGACATCTTTTCTCTCAGCATATATTTCCGTTTTTCTTAAATTTATTATTTTCTATTGAATCTTAATTTTTGCTGAATTCTAAAGCATTCTTGATTAGCGTTTTGAATTCGTATATAAAAGCTAAAAGTGTCTATAGGAACTACAATCGGGCAGCTTATATTCCAAACTACGGTATTCTAATTTCCCGAGGGTCTCAGAATACGAACTCGCTTTGTGAAATGTGACGAATTTTAAATTATACTTCATTCACCGTCTAAATGCCTTTAACTTTTAGTATTTCTTTATATTCGCATATACTCGTTTAAAAAGTACGCTATACCTATAATTGAATTTAAAAAGAGGTTTCCACTAAAATTTACATTGAAAATACCGCTGGAGACACATCATCATTGTACACTGACTTAAAAATGAAATTAATTCATGAAAATTAGCAGATAGTATGGATAAAAATAGCAGATAAAATTAGATAATATGGAGAAGCTTTATCTTAGATAAAGTAAGATATGTCCTCCACTAGTTCAAGACTATATATTATTCAATTAACGCGAGCTTAATGTTATCGAGTATAACGCTTCTAACTTATAATACTCGTATGTTTATGCTTCAATTTTGTTTGCATATATTATGTAAGAGTACGACAATGAATAGATGCTAAAAGAACTATTTCATGATTTTTAATATTACTTATATTCGTTTCGTTTGTCATTTCTTGACATTTCTTCCTATTGGTGGTGGTATTCTACGCATATAGTTCGTTCAACTGTGCTCGAAAGCATCTTGAGGCATCCGTAGGACAATAAGTATACTCTCAAAAATTCAATGAATCCAAAGTGAAGCTTATTTTGTCCGAAGCTTAACTTCATCAACAAAGAATCGCAACTCTTTTACATTTTACTGCACTTTTCGAGTAGTCTCAATATTTATAGAAAGTTGAGTGCAGCAATTTGGAACAAACGCACTCCGGCTTACGAGTCGAGCTACTCCGTGCAGTTGTGCTACTTTGTATACACCTATTCCGTATTGCAATTGTTTCGCCGATTTTGTTTTGTATCTATTCTCAAAGGGCCGCACATAGCGATACTAAAATGCCCGATGATGCGTGGATTCTAAGTTCAGCAAAAGGAGTGGCTGCGGGAGAGCACCGAGCGCGCTTCTTCCCCTTTTTACTCGCTTTTTTACATCCAGCCCCAGTTTTTCTCTCGCTCCGCGCGCGCGCAACTCTTTTATATTTCCCTGCACTTCGCTCCGCGCTCCAGAGTGCTGCGCAGCTTCTCTCCAACTCGTCTTATGCGATATTTCATTTTTCGCTTTTCTCGCTCGCTGGCTGGCTGCTCTGCTCTTTGGCGCATTTTGTCTTCCTCCTTGCCTTTCATTTTTGCCGCGGTACGGCTGTTAATAGAAATGGAGCGAGAAGGGCTTTTTTGTGCTTTGAGAGAGACCCCGAGAGAAGTCTCGCGAACTGTGACGCGATGATGCTGTACAGTGACACGCTTTTATTCTATACATTCCGAATGTCATTTTTAGATCGGAAATGATTTTCTCGCTAAGTGGAAACTCTGGTTTCTTTATCTAACATTTGTTTTTATATAGCTACGCATTAGACTGCAAATAATCTTCTCCTGTGTAAAAATGATTTTTCAAACAGTCAGCTCTGTGTGCATATGCTTTATTTCGCTTTATTTACTATGCGTTTGTGTATAGTTTATACTTAAGAGAAGATACACGATGATGACATGTTGCTTTCTCAGAAAATATAACGGTTATGCGTGCAGTGAATGCTTCATTATTTAACACGCCAAACACTTTTAAGCAAAACATCTATTTGCCAAACTACTATTTTAAGGTTTTTTATTCTAAGAATAATTCAATGCAGGATGGCATAATTAATAAAAGGCTTCATTTAGTATTCTTTGATATTTTTTACAGTTTTTATTATCCATTTTATTTTATTGCACTTGAAATTATTCATAGGAATCTTGAAATAGCAGACTAATGGTATACGGTTTTCTTTTAAAAACCCATTACAGATGAAATCTTGATTTGAAATTTAAAATGGACCCAAAATTAGAACTTTTGTTTTAGAAAGTCTCTGGTTAAGCCATGATCTACTGGAAGCGTTTTATTTTCGATATGCTTTACGAGACTAAATGGGGGAGAGAGAGAGCGCAGTTTCAGCCACAGCTGTGAATACGATTTATGGCATTCGAGCCGTGAAACTGCGGAGGAGCTCCGGAGCATTCTCCCGGCGGGCGACGAACCGAATAGAAGAAAAAAATATTCTAAGATATTACAGCGGATGATGTATCTTTAGTAGGAAATTTGCATCTTTAAAGAAGTATTTCAAGCGAAAATTTATGAGTTAACATGCATCAGAAGTTATGTATACATGAGTGTAGAGCAGGTTTGATTAATAAAAAAAGGAGTAATGTACAGTTCTTTTGATGTTGAAAAATGTTGAATTCAAAGTATAAAGTAATGTTTAGTGTCACCATTTGTAATGGACTTAAAACCCAGAATATATTTTTCTCGCTTTAATGAAAATCTAAAAACGATCAATCTAAAAATTTTAGAAAATCTATAAAGTTTATGTGATACAATATGTGTTATTATACACATGCATATAAATAATTAAAGAGTTTATTGGATGAAATAAGTAAACATTATCATTCTATTCAATAATTTAATGATATACCCAACATTATGACGTGGATAAATAATCATACTTATAACATTACGTTAAATATTTGCATATTAAAAAAATGCTTGAGATACATTTTATGAAATGTCACATTTATTTAGATTTGCAGAAGATAAAATAATTTTTATTTCACGAGCACAAGCAAAAAAAGTATTGCAGTTACTCGGAGAGATCGAATCGGAGTCGTGGGTCAATTGGGCTTTCGCCTTTTCAACAACAGGTAACATAAAATTTGTTTCCCATGAATAACATTGAAATAACAAGTACTACGATTTACAAACTTTTTCACGAATACAATTTGAAACAAAGTTCATTAGAATTAAGCAAACTTTTTTTTCATTATAAAAAATACTTAGCAATTAAATTATTACGTTCAATATTGATCCTCAAAAATCACAATGAAATTACTTCTACCGAACGTCAATGCTCGCAAAAAAGTCTGCGACTACCAATCATGGTTTTCTATTCACTTCTGAAAAATCTATAAAAAGATTATCGTGTGCGCTCATCGGTTACGAAAATTTCCGGAATTTCCGTTGATCGGACAATGCCAAAGGTATCGAGAAGAGTTGGGACGGACGTTATTGTCACCGAGCATCGAATTCAATTTACGCAACCCGGTATACTCGTAAATGAAAAAAAAGGTAAAATACCAACGCAGTCGGTGTGCTAATATCTACGATGGATTCCAGCGGTATATAGATTCATCAAAAACGTAACAGAAGATATGCGATAATAGTGATTACAAAAATAAATGCTTTGTACGTGCTCCATGCTTTTTTATTATTAAGTATTACTTAGATCGAAAATAATGAGTCAATGTATAAAATATTTAATGGCGTTTCGGTAATCTACGTTGTTTTCATCAGGTCTGAATTATGCGTATATCAGAATTGTATATAAAACATTGGCAAATAATTTACATATTGACTCATTATTGTCGACCAAACTAATACTTAACAATAATGCACCAAGACAATAGAATTTCTAGGCACATTTTATGATCAAACTATATATATATATATATATATATATA
>UELV01088570.1:0-13483 GCA_900490015.1 Megastigmus stigmatizans | reverse complement strand
TCTCTCTCTCTCTCTCTCTCTCTCGGTATGTTGGCTTTAGCTTTTCTTTGTTCGACTGGTGGTGGTGGAGAGTTTCGTAACGCTGGAAACGTTGTTTGCTTTGCGGGAGTATATAGGGAGAGGTTTTCTGGCCGCTCTTTTTTTTTCAATTTTGCGAGGCTTTATTGTTGTTCCTGGTCGGGGAGATACGGTTTTGGAGAAGAGAGTATATCGGTGGAAAGATTGATTTTGTTTGGTGAATTGGAGATTGAGGCTATTGGCAGGGCTATTGTTGTAGAGGAAATAAGAATTGATGATGGTTGGGGAGTGGAGCATCAGTTTTTGGAATCCGAGGATTTTGAGATAAATGTTTCGAGTTATGATACTGCTTGCCTTTATCCATGATGGATAATTTTGTGCTTCTTACTTTGAATGTCAAATTTTTAATTATATTTTTGCTTGGGCACTGTAAATATTGAAAGAAAAATATTTGCACTGCTTAAAAACACTCAATTATCTATAATAAAAATATATTTTTCTTCGAATTTTAGGAATAACTTTGAAGTACATTGACACACTCTTAGTAGACGACTTTATTTAATACTTTGTTTTGAACGTTTAACGATAAATCAATGTTAACCGACTGTAGGGGGATTAGTAAAAGATAATCTGACTATCAGTATCTTTCTATTGATAAAAAAAAGTTGGAATAGCCTTTTTCTTAAATCTGTAGCAATACGATCAAAATTATTATGTGCTTCAATTATTTAATACGATTTTCATAGCAGTACCATTGGTTTAGTATTTATTTACATATAAGATGATGATAAATCACAAAAATGTTGGATATCTATTTTGAACGGTATAACAGTTTGCATCGGTTATCTATTCCCATTTTTCTTCGAAAGTGTTGAATCAGTATAAAAAATTCTACCGTTCGTGTTTATTTTATTGTTTTGTTTATTTCGCAATAGTTCAAGTCTGCTCAGTTCATGGCGATGGTTGTATTTCCAAAATATCTCGCAGCGAAAACTTTTCCATTCATTCCCCATTTCCGATTTCCTTTATTTATCCTTTTGGAGCTCGGCTTATCATCTGGTATTCTTTATCAGCCTGTATTTTTATCACCCATTTCTCGCTTTTCTACTATTGATAGTAAACTTACATAAAAAGTTATAAATTATTTCAATGGAATTACAGTTTAAACATTTTTAGTAGATACTTACTTATTAAGACATCGAAAAATAATCTTCAGGATGAAAACATGATAAATGCAGGAAATCGTAAGGAGCAAATGAACGGAAACAGGTTCGCAAACAAGAAATTGAAAATAATGACACACAAAGAAGAGCTTCCCATAATATTAACAGCAATTTAATCTTCGTGACAAAACAAAAAGAGAATACAAGTCTTCGGAGTCTTATTTTGGTTGCATTCGGTCGTCGTGACTTATTATTATTGAAATAATTAAACGGTTTAGAACTTCCTACTTTAGTCTTCTGTGAAGTGTTCTATTATTATATGTTGTAATCTCTGATAATAATTGTGGATGCGGTTGCAATTGAGTACACCTCCGTGCTTACGTTACAGTTATTACGGCGAAAGTTCATTTTCTGAAGCTTTCACCGCGCGCTGCTATAGTCGAACTTGGAAAGAGACATTACTCAAATCTTATTAATCGTTAGAGCAAATTGTTGCCTATACCTCACGGTGCTTTCTATTATTCAGCGCAGGATTCATTGCTGCTGGAATGGTTGTTTAAATTGATTGTTTTGTTATCGATACAGAAAAAGAAACGCGCAAAAATTTTCGTATAATTATAGCATAAAGTCTTTTAGTATAGCACAAACAAATTGTCTATACTTTAAAGATTTCGCAATGTTTAACCGCGGATAATTAAAGACCCGGTACTCCATTTTAAATTGAGTTGGAACTTTTAATAGGTATTTTTTTCTTATAATGACAGGTGTACTTGTTTGATATTTTAACAGACAAAAACTGTTAATAGCTTGCACACCTGTTTTATTGACTATGTGTTTTAGCTGCTATGCTTGAGTGTAAAATTTATTGAAACTTACTGTGTACTCAAATAACACTAAAAAATACAAGACAGGCCTTAACGTTTCCTGAACATTTTCTAGTGAAACTGCGACAATATAATAGAATGTAACCTCCGTACTGCAGCTGCGAATTAATAATCATTCAGCGAAAAGAAAAGTAAAATGTACCACGTGTTCTTTTTCTATTTCAAGAGCAAAAAAACCTAAGTATTACAACTTGGCAATTACTTGTTTTAAAATAAATGAGGATAAGAGGTCACTGAGTATACGTAATTTTGTTGAATGTCTAAATTTGGTCAAATGAAACCAGTTCCTTTGATAAAACGATTTTGAATCACTATAAATTAAAAGCAAATGTCTTAAAAATAAACTCGTCCAATTACTCATTTAATGCGTCATGTTCTGATATAAACATAAGAATATAAAAGACTAGCTGGCATGTATTTACTAAATCAAATAAATACATGATCACGGTTTTAATGGAATCAAGTTGAAAAGTGTATGATTATTACTATAATGCTTTAACAACTGTTTTATTTTCATTGCCACGATAAAAAGTAGTTTTTTACACTAATGAATATGTTTACTGATCCAGATGACTGAATTGTTACTCATTCGATATAATAACTCTATCACGGTCAAATATTATGCGAAAAGTCTGTTATGCAATAAAGCAAGTAGTTAAAACAATAAGGATCATAAATTGATATTTCCACTTCAATCAACAAATTTAAGTAAGAAATTTTTATGAATTAACCGTTCAGTCCAATGAAAAACACTTGTATTTCGTTTCAAGACATTGTGATACAGCTTACAATTTTAATATTAGCTTAATTTTAAAAACTTTCAAAATGTTTAAAAACATGCTTCAAACGCGTTGAAATCTTAAATGAGGAAACCTGTATGCATTAAAAGCACAGCAGCCAATATTTTACTTTATAATGCAAACCCATAAGCACGAATGCATTTCGTACTGAAAAATCTTAATACATTACTTATCAAATATAATAATGTCTACACGGGAGTGTGCATGATGGCACCAGCGTCAAAAAAGATTCAGCAATTAAACGTCCTCAATCAATCATGTCCGCGAACTGGGTCACTCTAATAACTCATATACAATCGACCCCTAGTGTAACTCTCCTATGCCTTAATATTTTTCAGTCATTCACAATGTATAACCTATAAGCTTCTTCTTTTACCCTGCACCTGCATAACATTGAAAAATCGTCGCTGTATACTTTTAATAGATTCTCCTGCAGTAAGCGATTACTTCCAGCAGCAATTTCAACAAACAAGCGTGAAATTCCAGTCGATTTCTATATCCTGTCATCACCATAGCCGCCGACGCTCCCATCCATCATAATTTTCCGTCCCGAAAGATTGACTCGGTAACAGTAAGGACGCAGACTAGAACAAATGCCATTCTTGCACAATGAGCGCGCGCGACTTATTCCGCTGTCTTTCTAAAGGATAAAAAAATTTCAGCTCCGTCTTTTCTGACATAATATCGAATGGAGGCCGCGTTCGAGTTCTCTCTCCCTCTCTCTTCTTTTTCTCTCTCTCTCCCTCTCTCTCTCTCCCTCTCCCTCTGTGAAAAGAGAGACCGTCTAGTGGAGAATGACAAAGTTCGGAATTGGGATGTTTGGCGCGAGGTCGATGAACCTCGCGCGCGAGCGTCTGATGTGTTCTGAAATCCCCGGAGGCCTGAAAAAAAGAAGTCGTTAAATCGCGGCTACGAAATTCCAGCGATCATTATAAAAAAGGAGGTGTAAAATGCACGGCTTATTACCCGCTTAAAACAAGTATAACAGCTCCCAAGTTCAAGCCGTCCGAAAGTCATGACGTTAATATTAAATAAGCGCAGCCGTAAAAATCGTAAAGGGATCGACTAATCTTCCGGATACCGAAAACTCTCGTCATAAAACACACACACACACGCCATCACATTGGGTATATATATTTTTCGCACTCGCCCGCTATATGTATATATCCCCTAGAATCATCGTTTTAAGCCAATGCACATTTAATTCATAGCCACTTAAGTTCAACCTTCCAATATACATATACATACATATACACACAAGCCTTTTCGAAACTTCACACTACCGCACGCGGCGCATCGCAATGATATGCCACGTCTCCGCAGCAGCGCAGCCAATGGGGGGAACCTGCATGTGTATACGTGTCCCGAAAAAGAGGGCCAGAGAGAGAGAGAGAGAGAGAGAGAGGCAGGCAGGCAGGCAGGCAGGAAAAAGACATTACCCAATACACACACACGCATATATATATATATATATATATATACGTCAGCGAGAAAGAGAGAGAGAGAGAGAGAGAGAGGTGGGAAAAGAGTTAGAGACGCGGGAGCGAGCGCGTGTTTTGAATTTGACGTCGCTCTTCTCGCCCGGGAGAGCTTCGCTTCTGCTATTTGTGCGTGGGCGTCCCGTCTAGATGCGCTTAATGGAAGCTCTCGCTTACCCGCGCTCCAATATCGTGGTGTGTGTATACGTGCCTCTCAGATCGGAACAGCGGTGACTTTGCACATTCATATATACATATACTGCACTCGGCAATTTTTACACATTTTTTCTCTCGTCTCTCTCTCTCTCTCTCTCTCTCTCCCCCTCTCTCTTCCTCTCTCTCTCACGACTGCGGGCTTCGCTGGCTTAATTTTTCATATAATATATCGAAGGCTATATAGGCGTTTGGATTGAAGTGAGGAGCGAGAATTTCTCTCTTTTTGATTCGCGTAATCTTTACGTGCCGAAGTTTGCCGCTTAGCATGAACGATATTGCGGCCGTTATATTGGCTGATAAAAAAGTTGAACGAGTGGAGTCTTGGTTGATAAAAGGAAATTCCGCAGACATTTCAATCTTCGTTGTACGTGTTCTTTTACTTTTTTACCGAGTTTGCGCTCGCTTGTTGTAGCTGTTGCAATTACAAAGGCGCAAAATTCGTTTCTTACGATAGGATCCGAATAATTATATATCGCACCTTGTTTTAAAAACAATAAAAATAAAGCAGTTTGTCTTTAACTATCAAACCCGCGTTTTAACTTAAAAAGAGGAGTTCGAAAAGTAATTACGCTCTGACGAATTGGCAGCTTAGCTTTAGAATAATGAGCATTGTTTCCTTTTTCGGACGGCTTTAAGCGTGTAATTAATAATAGTGCAAGGCCACGCGGAAGCTCGTTGCGGAAATTCCCCTAATTAGCCTAATTTTGAAGAAAGGTTAATTCTTAACTAGGCGTGACAAGGTCTAGAACGAGAAAAACCAATCAAGTGCTAGGCTTCACTGCTACTAACATTTATGGATTTATTAATTCCGCCGCTTCATAAATACATAGAAACGATGCTTCTCGAATGTAAATTTATGCGAAATTGAGAATTTGTGTAAATATTTTATATTTTATAAGTATATAGGTTTACAGAAAAGTGGCAGTTAACTTTATGCATAAAAGTAGGTTAGAAGTGTTCCGGCATATTGTCATATTTTACTCTTACTTTAAATACTACACCACATATTTACTTGCAAATTAAATAAAGAATATCATACAATTTCATAAAATTATTCATCACTACGAACGAATGAAATTTTAATACATTTAAAAAATTTCAAATAAGATTTTATTTTTGTTGTAAATAATTATTTGTCGCGTTATATTGAATCATTATGTACATATTATATATTTTTCAGCTTTATCACTATTGAGATTTTTGGTAAATCTATTAATTCTTTCCAAATTTGAAAGAGTGACAAAAAATATTTAAAAAAACAATGAATAGCTGTTAAATTTTTTGAAAAACAGTAATAGAAAACTTCGTCATGAACTTGAAGAAAAATTAAACGTTACTAAAATAGACAATTCCAACGTAATAATAATTTACAGCAATTCACAAACGGTTATACCAGACTTACATTTTTATTTTAAGATAGTTGTAGGTAACCTTTAAGTTAAAATTCACATTTTTAGTTAATTCATTATTCACTACTATTCATTGGGACGTAAAAAAAAAAAAAAATAAATGAAATAGAATTTTTACTTAAATCCAGGTAATAATACTTCATAATCCTTTATAAAGCGCATGACAGACGAAATCGAATAATTCATTTGGATAATAAAAAGTATTGATATTCAATAATCCCCTTTAACTGGGTATAATTAATCTTATTAATGTCAATTATATTTCACATTTTTCTTTGTATTATTATAGAGGTATTAACAAATAAGTTAAAAAAATTTAAGAATGCTTTAAAATGCAAACCTTGAAATTTAGAATATTACACTTGAAAAAATCTATTTAGAAATCCAACACTGGCGCGCACAAATTTTAGCCGTATAAAATTAATGCATATTAATGCAGAAAAAGCAATATATCAAGAGCCTCGTAATTCAAGCCATCAAATCGTCAATAAACATAATTCACAAATACAATTTGCTTCTAGGGCAAGAAAGCCAACAAAATCGACTCATCGTTCCCGTCAAAAGTGCTCATCAACAAATAATTTACTTATTAACAATCCATTCTCTCTGCTTTATTACCATCATCATTAAATAATATTTAAACTTAAGCAATCGTACGCGATTCGCTTTCAAACCCGAATTACATAAGCCAAGTCACTTTTCCCAGCGCTAAACTATTCGTTCCGCTATTCCATTAAAACAAATGGGCTCGTGCAAAAAGTATTAGGTAAGACATCGGTAATCAAGTTCAAAATTCCATTTCGGTCAGCATGCAATAAACAAACATGCCATTCGACGCGTCGGTAAGGCAGACTATTCAGTATCTGCAGAAGGAGAGAGAAAGAGGGGCGGACTGTTTTGCGCAGGAGAGATAAGAGAAAAAAATCTCTTCTCTCTTGGTCTCCGCGGTCGCGCGGCGAGCGATACTGCAGAGGATTAAAGCGACGACACGGCAGTCTCGCGCCTCGTCCGCGGAGGACGACCTGACCTGGGACCCTCCCTTCGCTCTCTTTCTGGCTTAGACCGCGAGGATGTGGCACATCAGTGAGTCGCCATCTCTCTTAACGCTCTTGATCTCTCTCTCTCTCTCTCTCTCTCTCTCTCTCTCTCTCTCTCTCTCACTCTGTTACTCTTCTCTCTGCGGCTGGTGTATATTTGTTTAACTCGTGCTCCTCTTATTCTCGTTCGTCTTGCTCATTTCTACCGAGGACGACGACAAAGAGAGAGAGAGCGCGAAAGAGAAACGGACGAATACGACGACTACGAGGTCGTGGGTCAAGGTCGTAGACTTGGTCGTCGTCGTCGCTTAGCTTAGCCTATAGCCGTCCCGTCGTCGACGTCGTCGTCGTAGTCGCGCGAACTGACGGACTACATATACATACACTCGCAGAGCTTCTTGGCCCCGACTCACTGCACGCTCTTCCGTCCGAGACTATCAAACAGCTGTTTGCCTTTGACGCCTTGCCCATTTCCTGATGCTTAGCCTAGAGGCACCAAAGTGTGTGTGTGTGTGTGTGTGTGTGTGTGTGTGTGTGTGTGTGTGGGCATGTGTACCCAGCAGAGTATAGCCGAGATATTACACGAGAGAGGTTCGTCGTTTTCTTCTCTCTTCTCACTCTCTCTCGCTTTGAATTCCTGTCGGCGGAAGATGCGCGCGCCTGGTATGCGGATGAAGGAGGTTAGTCGGCCCTTGAGACCGCACATCGCTTGCTCCGCGTATAGACTCGTTGCCTTTTTTTTTCTCTCACTCTCTGTGACTAGTATAGCTGTTGCTTTTTTTTTTGGATATGAAGTATATAGCTGCTGAGTTGTTTTGGGTATATATATATTTTTGGGGTTGGATTTTTTCCTGCACGTGACGCGCTAAACTATGGATTCTATTTTGGAAATTCGTGGAAGTTATTTCAGTAGGGAGTCGAACATTTTCTGCCTCATAAAGACGCTTATTCGAAGCTAAATATATACCGTATATATTTTCGCTCGAAAATTGTTATTGTGCATATACAAAGTTTTTTTAAATTTTTAACTGAAACATAATCAAAGTTTGAGAATATACATTTAATTTTTTTTTATTAATTACTAAAGCATCAAATTGATTCTTCATGCGAGACTTTCGAAAGATACAAAGCAATTAATTTTTGTGGTCGAGAGCCTGTCCCGTTACCAGTGTGCGAGAAACACACTGTGAAAATCACGCGTGTAAAACTGTTAACTTTTTTTATCGATTACTTCTTGTCCGTTGCATTAACAGAATTTAATAGTACTGTTATCCGTCGCCTTTTTTTTCCAACAAAAAATATTGAATCGACGATAAAGTTATATATGTATATATATATATATAATCAGAATCATGCATCCGCGCTTTATATCTTTAGTCTGAAAAAAAGTACGCAACGCTTTTATAATTATAGATTTTCTTTTTTTTGCTCAAGACCAGAATCGCGATAAAATATCGTTCTGATTTTCTCGCACAAAGATTCAAGAACAATGCGCCGCATTCCAAGAGTGGCATACATATGTATATATATAGATTTCAAAGTAAATAACATTGCACTCACGACTCACAGAAAATCACTTTCTCATTACTTTTAAAAGGCTTTGGCACTTGTCCAACGCGGATGATAATGATGCATTTAATTGTGGTAGCCGCTATTATATTTTAAAACTTTTTTTTTATTCTCGTTTCTTTGAGGCCTCGATTGTCAATTTTTACCTATTATACAGTCACGTACGCAGTATAGTTTTATCGATGTATGGTGCGATGTACTTGAATACCAGTTACTGACTCTCTCTCTCTCTCTCTCTCTCTCTCTCTCTCTCTCTCTCTCTCTCTCTCTCTCTTGATACATTATGCCAGTGCAAAGTCCTATTGGTCGGGTTATCTTATCACGTTCGCTCAGCAAGATGAATTATAAGAACGATAGCGAGCCGTGCGTGTCGTGCACTGTTTTACAATACTACCGCAGTTGAGCGATCGGTTCATGCTGTACATAAGATTGCACGAAACGCCGCAGAGAGAGAGAGAGAGAGAGAGAGAGAGAGAGAGAGAGAGAGAGAGAGAAAGAGCGACAGAGTCTTAAAACGGTTATGCCTTATTCCCGCACGGTTTCTATCCGATTGCACTGTGACTTTATCCGCTATACATATCTAAAAACAAAACATTTTCATTAAAAGTTGTATAAATCATATATACAGTTGTTTTTCCTCACACCGGCTCGGATCGTTTAAGAAAATCTAAAACTGTTTATATAACGTGATTCTCTCCTCGAACAACAATCTCAACTGAATACACTCGCTTTAGTAGCCCCATGTATATATACTGCATCTTACACAAAGCCTTGGATCGTCGAATTATCTTATCGTTCCTAAATGCGTTATATACAATTGTCGCATCAAGGCGAATTCATTTCGAAGCAGCAGCCGCGCGCAAACTTTTTATTTATATACACACCCGACGACCAACCGCTCGTGTATGATAATGTCGCGGACGGCGCGTGTGCCAAAGCGTGTTTAGTTTTTGAGATCTTCGGCGCATCGCTCGTCGCATCGCTCGTCGCTTAGAGACGTATATAATTTTAGGCCGCATCGAGCGAAAACTCTCTCGTATATAGTGTACATGCATATAATTATTCATGGAAATCGGACTCTGCCCGCTTTTTACGTCTAATCGTATGTGCATAGGCTTATTATATGAGCGACGAGATTTGATCGCTGCACGACGAGTTAAACGATGGCATTGCGCGATGCTTAGCTAAATGCGTTTCCTATGCAATTATACACATGTATTGTTTTGTATATGGAGGTTGGGTGTTTTGTTTTTTATAGCGATATATAGACACCGGGGCTCGGCTAGACAGGGCCATTGTCGCGTGCATTTTTGCCATGTTTAATTTTACGTAAGAGCCATCCTTGAAAGCCATGAAAAAAAAACAGTGTGTTATATGGCAGGCCGCGCGCGACTCGTTAATTTTAGTATGATTGCACGATTAATTGAGGGTTTATTTTAGCGCTGGATTATATGCGAGGCCGTTGCGCAAGAAACGATACTCGCAGATTTTGAACTTTGCGTGTATGTTGTAGAACCTCGGCAATGATCTTTGCGCTTGACTTTATATGTGGGAAGTTAATCGCAGTTTGTTCAACAATGTTAATTTAGTCTTTAGCAATATAGGAGAATGTTATGAGCTCGTTTCAATAATAATAATCCATTTATAAATCGAGAATTATTATATATATATATATATGCGTATTTTACCGTAAAAACTTTTCCCACTCATTCGAATCGAATCCAGGATTTCGATTGAGAAAAAAAAAGAAAGAGTCGACGACTTCAAAGAAGTCACTCTACGGTCGTAAACTGTCGCAATGCACTTGACTGGGCATCGGAATCTCAATGCCTATTCCAGGAGTCGTAATATAAAAAAAAAGAGAGCGCACTCGCGCGTTACACTCGAGCTGATGAAAAGAAAAAGTCTCTGGGCGAATTTCGTTATCGCGCCTTTTGCAATACTCGATAATTGTGTGCTGCCCAACGTATGAATACATCCTAAAAATAGTAGTATCGGCTTTCCCTTCTCTCCCTCACACACACACACACACGTAAGGTGTGAAAAACACCATCCCCCGCAAGCAGACCTTTTAAAGCATTATTACCGCTCCACTTGTTCAGAACCGTTCGTTTATACCCCGAAACTACCTCTCCATATATTATATACCTTAAAAACAAAAAAAAAGTAAAGCCGCAACGAATCAATCGATGGTCTCTCTAACGATGCCTCATTTTGTTTTCCAGGAGGAGATGGGACGTACCACCTCAAGGTTCTGGTGCCCGGTGTTGCGGCCGGCGCCATCATCGGCAAAGGCGGCGAGACCATTGCCCAACTGCAGAAGGACACCGGGGCAAGGGTCAAAATGTCAAAGTCCCACGACTTTTATCCAGGTGAGCGCGCGTTCTTAACGTGCACGATGCGATGATCAAATGATGATACACGAGAGGCAACAATAGAGCGGCCGCTGCTGCGCACTGACTATAGTAATTCTATCTCTCAGCGGCGGCGACGTCCTTGCGGCGAGAAACAACGCAATTTCCGTAGTCCGCGCCTCCCCGCGGCCTTACGTAATCCGCAATTAATGCACATCGGCCGCTCTTCTCTCTTTTATATACACAGACTCTGCACGCGAATCTTCTTTATCTCGTGCATCCTTTGGTTTATTTTGTATGTTCCGCTATTGCAGGGACGACCGAGCGCGTGTGTCTGATCACGGGTAGCGTCGAAGCCATAATGGCGGTCATGGACTTCATCATGGAGAAGATACGGGAGAAGCCAGATCTCACGACGAAGACGACGGTCGACTTTGATTCCGGCAAAGCGACCGCGGAGAGGGACAAGCAGGTAATAATTGCTCAAAGCATAATATTCTTTTTGACTATATATATATATATATATATATAGATTCGCGAACACTGTGCGGGCTTTGTAATTTGAACGAGTTGGATAGATGATAATTACCAATCCGTATACCTCTCTGAATAGGCAATTTGAAAGAAAAAAGTGCGAGACGGCTGCTGCTTTTTTTTCTGTCGAGTGCTGGTCTATGCACGACTCTTACTGTATACATGTTCGTTTAAAGCTGCACGCGTCACTTTATAATTTATAGGCCAGTGATTTTTCGGATTGAAGGTATATTAAAATTTCGTAGAATATATTGGCGACTCTGGCATATGTTTGCTGCGGTCAAGAGAATTTAATTTAACTTTTAAATTAAGAGCTCTTCTAATACCGGGGAAATAGTGTTCAGAACTAAAGCGATAGACTAACTTTTTCATGATATTTTTCCTAGTTATTAGGTGAATGTCGTTAAGAGAGGCTATTTTATGTATTATAAATTCTTCGAATATTCGGTTTAGTCTTTCATAAGGCACCCTTTTTTAATATATCGTAAGAATGTTCACTCGGGTACAAAATATGACTTTAATAAACGGGATAAAAGAACAATTAGATATATATCGATGATGGTTACACATTCTGGTTGTAAAATAAGTTTCTGAATATATGCATTTATGAAGTAGGGCAGTCTGTTGGAGAACTAAGAATATTTTACGATGAATCTTTTTTAATTAACTTTTTTTTTTATATCTTAGCGCAAAAATAGTATTTTAAAAAAAATATGAAATACAAAGTGAAAATTGACGTCCAACTTTAAAAGTAAATGGTAAAATGTACATGAAAGTTATAAGTTGTTCTTGTGATATGGAACGAGTAGTAATACATTGAATTATCTATTCAAGTAGGTTAATGAAGATATTGAATAGACTAGTTTTTTCGCAAATAATTGCTAATGTTGCCATGTATAAAGTTCTATAAAACAAACGAAGGACAAAGTTGAAAATGCCCATTACTTATAACTCGACGTGGAACTATACTAATGAAAAACGCTTCTTCATGTTGTTTCGCTACTAGAATATTTATCTTTTTTTTGTTCAATGTTTGTGCAAGCTTATCACGAAAAAATCGGTTAAGTTCTATGAAAGTTACTTGGACATAATTTTCCAGATAATCGTTTTAATCATGCAAGGCATTACACATAGCGTAACTCTTTTAAACTAGAGTATAAATAAATTATATGTATAGAACTGGAAATGTACTTTTTCCGTTCGTTTATTTGTAATAGAAAATATTAACTGTTGTATCTAGATATATTATATACGTTGTTGTTGAAAACGATAAACTCAATCTTACGATCGATTATAAAACGCATAATTTCATTTCAAACACTCGTATATAGAAACATATCGAAAATTCAAAGGAAACGTTGAAAGCCAAAATGCCTTCGGAAACATAATATAGACAAGGAGGGAAAATTCCCTTCGAACCATACAATCGACATTTTACCGAAAATCCAGCCTTCGGCGCACTCCATTACAGATTGAACTCGTAAAATATTCTTCCGCGGCCAACACAAAAGAGTCGGGCTGCTACTACTAACGCGAAAACTCGAGGTGGGCACACGCGGCGGCGACGGCGGTGCAGCGATCCATATAGTCGCGACTTTCCTTATCATGCAAAAGTCACGGCGAATTAAGCCTCGGAGCAAGCGCGTGCTAGATAGAGAAGGAGAGAAAGAGAGAATAGAGCGAGAGTGTATATAGATTCTCTCTCGGTGTGCACATACGGCCGGGGCTTGCCAGCAATGACCCAGTTAGGGGCGTCGCGAGCTGCGCGCCTTTATGGCTGGCGATCTGAACCGTTTCTCTCTCTCTCTGCAGTATATCTTCTCCGCACGATTGCCAACCAGATTTTGCTCTAAGCTCCGTTCTTTTTTTTTCTTTTTCCTTTTTTTTTCTTTCCTGTTCCGCGAGAACTGCATATAATACCTCTCTTTTTTTTGTAATACCATAATAAGTCGATCTCTCGGAAGCTCCACTGGAGAGTCATGTATATATTAAACGCCAAAGAGCCCCGCAACTCAATCGTT
>UELV01088568.1:0-32098 GCA_900490015.1 Megastigmus stigmatizans | reverse complement strand
GTGAGAGAGAGAGAGAGAGAGAGAGAGAGAGAGAGAGAGAGAGAGAGAGAGAGAGAGAGAGAGAGAGAGAGAGAGAACTGTGTACATGGTGGCGAAAGAGCTGCGAGAGCGAGAATGAGACATAGCAGTGGACTGAAGTAGTGGAATTTCCTCCAGTCGCCGCTCACGAGTCACGACAACACTCCAGCGGACTGCATACTATAAACTCTCCTCGTTTTGGACGCTCGTACCGACGTATATTATACTTGGCTCAAGTTGTACACATATAGGCAGGTGCGTTTCTCCAGGAAGCGGCGGCGGCGGCATCTTTCCAGTTGGTCGCCGCGAGCGCCGTCGAACAGAGAGAGAGAGAGAGAGACAGCCTCGCGCGTGCAGCAGTGCCAGAACCTCGTAGTGCGCGGGTGTCGTGGTTTATACACACATATACATATATACATGCGACGAGCGGTCAGTGGCCCGATTTTTCAGCGCTCCGTGGATCAGACCTGTGCTGCTGCTTGCTGCTGCTAATACAAATACACCGATTCGCCAGAGTAATTCTTTCGCCACAACCAACCGAAATCTTACTGTTGTTATTGGCATTGTTGTTGTTGTCGTTGTTTGTCCAGAGTTCCATTGTCAGTGCTCGATGAGTGAAAAGTGTGCCTAGCTATTATAGCTACATGCGACCTAGACGCACAAGTACAAGTGGTTCTTTTTCATTTTCACTTTCGTCCAGCTGTCGCTGCGTAGCTGGAAACTTTGCCTCGTCGCGCGCGTACATTAGGTATATAGCCGTGCCAGTGTTTGTGTGTACCTATATAGAGGCGCGCGAGGGAGAGTCGAAGTATAGACGCGGGACTAAACGTTTGACCCAGCTGATATTCCTACACCGTCGGTTCGGCCAAACTAAGGTCAGCGGTATCGATTCTTCCTTCTCTTTTCCTCTCTCTCTATTTACTCGGCATAGACCGTCAATTTTTTATTACTCGCGAATTCCTAGGCGCGCATTAAAAAACTTAAAACTTGCGGTTGCTTATATGTGCAGTCGGTGTCTTTCGCCAATTGAACAACAACGACTCGCTATATACTGCTACAGCTACTACTGCTTTAGTCGTCGCTCAACAAATTAAGTACAATTATATCTTATTGTCCTTTTTTTTCTTTTCCTTGCCGTGAGTGTAGTTTCGCATCAATTTTTTTCTTCTTTTTTTTTGCTCTGTATACTACTGGGAAATGGAGTAATATCGCGGGAGCGTAAGCTAAATTTTATGTTTTCCCTCGAGAGCCTCGGTCGCTCTGCTGCGAGTGCAATTTCACGAAATAAGCAGCGCGGAATAACGATTAAAGGCGCGAAAGTAATTGGATTCTCAATATAAATAATTGGGTCAGTTGAAGCATCGCATTCCACGCATGCAGAATTTGTCTGTGTGTACGTGTGTCATTGCAGAATCCTTAAAAATTCGGTCGAAATGTTTCGTCGTTTCCAGTTCAAGTATATACACACATGCGTTTTCTTACTTTTTTCTGCGTATAAGCACAGCGTGTTCTAGGACGTTTTTCCAAAATCGGAACAGTGTAGCATATTAAGAGTATGACTCGCGATCGATATCTTATACTTGTTTCGCGAGTGACGGTCGAGAATTTCTCGCGGAATTGGTTTTCAAGTATGAGTCTTGCAATTTGATAGACATACACACACACACACACACACACACACACACACACACATGCATACACACACTGGCACGTGCATTCTTTCCTTTGTCACTTTGAAAAGCGCTATTGACAAAGATTCGAGTGACTCTTCTATAGCAGCACGCGATTGTATAACGCTGACAACGGAATAACGTCGTGGCGCATTTTTTCCTGCAAAATGCAAGATAAACGTCGACAACAATAATTCTTTGTGCATTTGTTTATCTCTTTCTTCTTGTCTAGTTCAGAATGCAAAACTCTCTAAATTCCTTGTTAGTATAAAACCCCTCCTGATCCGGTAAACCATCATCATAAATTGGTTAAAAAGCTGCAGCTATAATGAAGAAGCTCGGTCGTAGCATGTATTTTACATTTGATTGCAAAATTAGCGCCTTTCTCGAGACCAGATTTACATAATTTACTCGAATCGTTAAAAGTAATAAGCGCGTAACGCTATAAATTATCGCAGAAAAGATTAATTTGAATATCCTTGAATAGCTTATATACATTTATCCGTAAATCAATAGGTCCGTTACAATAACGCACCGCAAATGAAAAGTCGAAGGAATTTAGAGAGACCCAGGGGGAGAAGAAAGGGGGAAAAAGCCGAAAAAACGAGAGCGTAAATAGAAAAACTTTTCCGTCTCAACAGTAGGATAAAGCAAGGGGCCGTAAAAGAAATAACCCCTGCAAGCATGGGTCTCAGGATCCTAGTCTATCTGACGCTGCTGTCGCTGGCTACGAGGTCCGTCCTCGCGGACAAGCGTCCCAGCAAAGAATTCACCCGGATCGACAAGCTGCGTCAGACAGTGATGCGCATGGACACGGAGAGCGATGAACAGCCGCGCTCCCTCAAAAAGGATCCCTCCTACGAGGAGCTGATCAAGAGCTACAAGGATGTAGGCGACCAAGTGGAGCGCGAATTCTCCAACGATCTCGAGCAGCACCTCGACGTACTCAACACCCTCTGGCTGTGGGCTAGGACTCAGTCCGAGATGCGTAGCATCGAGGGTATCTACATGACCTTTAGAAAGATGCAGCAGGACTTGGTCATCAGGAAGGAACCGCTCAATATCAAGCAGTGGATCAACTTCGCCAGGACTATACTTAGCGACGCCAATGCCTCGATACCTGCGGCCCTCGAGCGTATAGCCGATTTCATTGTCAATCAGAGGCTCTTCGTTTCTGCCTATCAGGTAGTGCTCCTTGCTTGCGCTTGCTGGGACCATTTATATATATTCCGACGAAAGCTACTCTTTATAGAGGACTAACGTAGATGCACACGCGTTGATGCCTGTAATTATACCTATTCTGCAGAAAGTATAGATTTATTATTTATATGCGATTTATGAGCACAATCTGTTTTGACCAGCACTATATATAGGTTTTCATGAATATATTCGCTCATGAATATTCACAGACATGTGCGCGTTCAACAAACGCTCGAACGTGGCTAAAAGATATATGTGCGACTATTGTATAACTACACTTATATTAGCAGATCAGCCAACTGATAAAATTGTGATCTTTATTCTGTTCACGCTATGTAGGAAGCGCAGTCGCAAATATGCAACACCCAACAATCTCCGCAGCAGTTGCTCTACAACCTCTACAATACCATTGCCCTCACCGAGATCAAAGGTTACACTATGATGCAGTTCTCCTGGACTCTTCTCAAACTGTACAATATCGGTGAGACTTTCTTTCTCTTATTCTTTTCTGCTCTGAAATAAATTGGATGTATTGATTACCAATCCCCCCTTTTTTTCTGTCCGAGCAGGCAATTTCACCGAGGAAATGGAGCAGCTGAAGCAACAATACGCCATCAGGACCTCGGAAACTTTGAGAGCGGTCAAGACAGCTATGGCCTTTGCACCGAGAGAAATTTGGAAGTGCGACCCTAGCAACAATAGACCAGGTAGGCTATACGAGGAAAGATCAACCAAGTACCGTATAGGTACTTCACTCGTATACGGCAATCTCAATTTCATTTTTTTTCTTTTTTTCCACTCTCGCAAGACGTGACCTACACCGAATTGAAGCAGCTCTTCCAGGGCTACATAGTCAACGAGGTCGACATGAACCCCCAATCCACGTGCAGAGAGAACTGCGCCTACTACAGCTACTCCAAGGTATACGGCTGCTACAAGAACCAATTCTGCTCGAATCAGCGTCGCTGCAACGGCAAGCTACTCAATTGCCAGTACATCGACTCCGACATGTGGGTCTGTCCATCGGTAAGTTGAGCTTAAGTATACGATCTTGTCCCCCGCCCGCCCCACTCGTTAAGGGCTCCATTAATGCCAAATAGCGTAATAACGACGCTCGCGAATGCGCAGGATAAGAGCAGCAGCCGGCGTTACGAATACATCGAGTACGAGAACGGCCAGATATACGGCGAGAAGAAGACGTGCACGCGCGGTACGAGCAAAGTCGACAGCTGGTGGCGCTGGTTATTCTGGCACTGCAGCTACTGCATGTGCTACTGCGACGACCACAACTCCAGCTCGGATCGCTACTTCAATTTGCGGGACGTCACCTCGGACGTCGAGAACAACAAGTAAGGAGTCAAACCCTCGGTCTTTTTAATCTCTTCTATTGCTCTCGATCCTGTGTATACTGACACACTCTACTTTTGTACACTACTTATAGGGTCGTGACGGGTGTGCGGATGAAGAAGGAGAACCAAATCATCCACATACAGATTCAGGAGGGAGTGCTGCTGCCACGTGGCAACATAGACGTCAGCAGCGTCGCTTGGAAGAAGATCGACAACTACACGATCATCGATGCCGATGTCAAGGCGGACGTCGACTACCACACCATCATGTGGGAGAAGCGAGCCATCGATCTGGACGATCTCGACTCGCCGGCTGATCATCTGCTCACTGGTCTTAGATTCCGAATGATCGGCGCCCACTTGAACCTCGAGATCCAGATGACGCCTTTCAATTTCACCACGGGACAATTGCTGAAGGAGAAGAGCATGTGGCACTCACACGACACCACCGAGGCCAGCGAAGTTTACGATCTCAACGGCGAGATACGCCAAGTGAAGAAGCGGTGAGTTGGCCTTTTTAGTATTATCCTACGGAAGCTAGACTCCAACTCCTTTCATCAACTCGACACCACAGTGCTCGATAGAAGGAAACAATTTTTTAAACAAGCCCCCTTTTTTGCTTCCAGAACCGAGTTGAAACTGAACAAGCCTGACGTATCGACGCGATCCCAGGTCCAATCTGTGCCCGACTCGCAAACTAATCAGTATTTGCTGTTCACGCCCACGGATCTAGAGAAGGACGCCGCGCAGACCACCGTACCGTTCATCGACATACAACCGGTCGTTCCGAATCCCCCGATGCCCATTTCCGGGGCCGGCATATACCACAAGGGTCGCAGCGGCTATGGTGGTTACCTTGCGCTCAAGTTGATAACCTACAACTTTGAGCCGCAGCTGCGCGCTGAGTTGCCACCCGCGCCTCCCGTCATCGGCATGAGCAACGACATCAACGCCATGTGAGGAGAGTTTAGGACGAACGAGAGAGAGAGAGAGAAAGTTTGCTGCTTTCAACGATCAATAGTCGACCGTCGATCCAAAGAAAATAACGAATAAACCTCTTCAATACCAGGATTGGTGCTCTAGTGTTTACGATAGATTATACTCAAATCTATACTCAGCAGCGAGACGATTCGCAGACGGAATATGTTTGATTTGTCGCTAAGAAAAAGTGACGATAATTGTACGCCACTTCACTTTTTTTCTTCTAAATAAATACTTTTAAAATTATGCTAATTAGACGAGAGTTTTTGGAGAACGAAAAATATATATATGCATACGACTCTTTCTTTAGTTTTTGTACCTACGTTATTCATTAACACTACATGCATGACTTCAATTATTTTAAGTTGAGATTTTGTTTCTGCGAAAAAAAGATTTTCAATATACTGTGATTTTACTTTACGAAAAAATAAAAGTACGTATGTGCAGTGCCACTTTTGTTTGGCGAGAACAAAATATACATTACATTTGTACTACGTAAATAAACCTTTTGTAATAGAAAATTTACTCTGTATTATTCAACCTATCATAAAATTATTCACAAAGATGAATCAGAAGTAATTAAATAATCGTTACTATACGTAATGATGATGTAAGTAAAGAATATATATAGAAACCCCATGATTCGGTTAATTTAAGGAAGACTGTAATAGATATGTGATCTCTTACCTGAACGCGCAGAGGGTGCATCATCAGCAAATGAAGCATATCGGTAGGAGGTAGCAATTCATTCAGTGACGCATTTTGCTGCCGGACTGCTTGACACAGAAATACTGCGAAGTATCGATGGAGTGGCAAATGAAACGACATTTGAAGAGTGTCATTCTGTAAAGACACAAATGATTTGTTTAAATACAAATAATAAATTGTTATTAGCAACGAGTGGTATTTATATTTAAAATATTTATCAAACTATTTTTTTATTATAATACCTAAATATTCAAATAAAGAATTAATTCAAAATTATTTTAACCAGATTAAATGAATTTATATTGTTTTCATATGTTCAACAGCTAAAAGACCAATCAAATTATCCATAAATCTATGAATAATTTAATTAATCTTGTTCCCATTATGAGTTTCCATAACATATGTATTTCCCGTACAAAGAAACGTCGAGGAACCAGCGTTATTTTGTATAACAAACAGGTTTCCGTGTGATGCCATACTTTCATCATTTAAAAAATTTAATGCATTGCATTAAGTAACACCGACCTTGAGCGCAGTTTTAAATTTTACATGTAAAATTCACTTTATTTATATTAATTTTCCAGCTATGAGTATTTATTTTAAAATTAAGAATAAATTGCAACTCTTTTGACTTATTCAATCGTGGAAGCTGACCGGAAATTATAATTTGATTCTATAGATATTAAAAATTCTTTACAGAGCTAAAAAAATTAATTATAATATCTTTAATTTTCATATAGTAATAGTATGCTAATATAAACTTACCACATTTGGATGTGTATAGTTTACTGCATCTAACCAATCTTGAAGTGCACTGAGACAGAAATTTATAACACGCCGACTGAGCATAGCACTTTCAGGTCCCCGAAGATGCGAAACAAGAGCCCACATTGGATAAGCACTTGCCTCAAGTTCAGCACTGAATGCAGCATAATATGTATTAGGTTCAAATTCAACATGTTGAGTCAACTCCCTTTGATTAACGTTCATTCCTAAAATGCAAATAAAGTTTATTTATATTAGTATAGTTTTTGTAGTTATTCTCATATTTTTAATATCCAATAAAAAAATTTAATATATATTAAAGTACAAAAATTAAAAATTATGTTTACCTTGAAACATTGACAAAAAATCGAACCACATTTCTAACAAAGTGTCATCGCTCATAAATCTTTGAGCAACTGGTTTATGGGAAAAAACATTATTCAAGTCGGATACCACAGGCCAATAACAATGCTCTTTCATCACGTGTGCTCCACAATCTACTACATAATGAAAATTTTTGTCTGGATCTGTAAATTAAATAAAATATAAACATTTATTTACAATGAAATTCATAAGGTTATTATGTTTATTACCATTAAAAACAAGACTTACCATGAAGTGTATTTTGGATTAAGATTTTGCCCATCATATATTTTAAACTTATAACCATCACATGAAGTAGTTTCATTTGATCAACCATCTTTACTGCTAGAGTTTCATTACTGAATAACTGTGGGAAACGATATTATTTAATAATGATAAAGATGAACAAAAAATTAAAAATATAAATGCTATTGTTTGTAACAGAAAAATAAAGAAAAAAACATTGAAACTCCGCAGGAAATATTGCGAAAATTCTGTAGGAAACGTCGATTTTTTGTCAAAATCCGTGATCTCGTCAGCTCAGTGGAAAAAGATTCTATCTCAAAATTTTATTTCGGAGAAGATTTTATCTTCAATACAGTCTATAAAACATTTGATTACGTCAATACATTTAGTTCTTGTCGCTAGGATTTCAAAGATTTTTTTTTTCGTCTAAGTGTAGTTTAAAGACTGAGAACCAGGTTTTAATATAAAATTTTTTATATAAAATTTCACTTTTATGAAATTTCTATTAAGTTACTTGAAAGAAAAAAAAACATGTCCACGAGATAGAACCATTTCCAAATTAAAATTTGAGATAAACGCTTTTTCCATCGAGCTGACAATATTAACGGAGTTCTATTCACAGATACCTATACATATCAATGAAATAAAATTTACAAAGATTTTTATCTTCCGAATATTCAATAGCAAAAATCTCTGTGAATCATGCGGATAGAATTTTTTGAAACTGGAATCACATATTGTATGGATCATTACCGAGTTTTTTCCAAAAATGAATCTATCTTTATATACTTCGTTAAATTTAAAATCGTTAAGATAGGAATCTTTCCGACCCTAGCACATGTCCTTAAAAGTAGTAAAGCTTGATTTGAGATTACTTAAGTAGCAGTACTTTATAAGTAAAAATAACTTAACTAACTTTACTCATGTACTTAGGTTACTGCAACCCAATACTCAAAACTGTAAAATTTTTTGTGAATGGTATAGATCTTATTCATAATAAAAAGTTTGAGAACTGTACTATGTACACTATTCTAAATATATTCTGAAATAATAAATTTATTGCAATTATTAATAATAAATAATAACAATTTATGTCTGTACGATTAAAAACAATTTATAACTTTTTTCAATACAGTAAGTGGTTATTTAAAGTCACTGTAAAAATATTCAATCAGCTTCAGAAGTTTTTAAAGATTATATAGTATTTTATAAAATGAATACACGTATTCTTATTGAAAAAAATAGAGTTTCAAAGTAAAACTTTCTAATTTTAAACATTTTTTTTCTCGGACACGAGCTTCTAAATAGAGCTAAATTTTCAAGTCTAACTACTTGCCATTTTTTTTTGTTCTGCATAAATTTTAACTCATTCTGATCATTTTAATTTTTGGATAGAATTTCTTTAAGTATTGAGTGGCATGTAAATTAATTAACTATTGAATAATTTTGTTGTATATACATTTCGAGAAATTAAATTTGGACATTTTAGAACTATAATAAATTATGACAACGTGCTTCCGAAATGTCACTAATAAAGATTAAAATAATTATTTGCTGAATTTTGGTTGATGTTTATCATTTCTCCTTCATCATTTACGTATAACAGTGTATTGCGCAACTAGCGAAGGAAGATGATTAACCCGACGAGGGTGAAGTTTTCGCCACTCATGACAATCGTACGAGTCGAGATAACCTGAGCATCTTCCGTACAATATTTTACCTCACTTCGTGCATAATAGTCGATTTTTCGCATGAAATGAGATAATAGTACATTATGCTACAAGTGTGCAAAGGAGGTAATTCCCGCACGAGTCAGGTTTGCTTGCTCATTCAGTTGGCAGAAACGAGTGCAAGAATCATCTTTGTACACGTGTATAAGCATAATGTACTATTACCACAATCCATGCAAAAAATCGACTTTTACGCAAGAAGTGTGGTAAAATATTGTGAGCAAGACGTGCGTTCAGGTTATTTCAACTCGTACGATTGTCACGAAAACTTCACCCTCATCGAGTTAATCACCTTAGTTTGTTTTGACTTTTTAAAAAAACTAAGCTGAATTGTAAATTCTTTTTTTGAAAACAGAAATAATTGTTATATGTATAGCAGATGTTTAAAAAAGGAAAAAAAAAATTTTAGCTGTCTGTTACAAGGTTTAAGGAGGTTCATCAGATACGCAGGAAGTCAAAACAAAGTTGCAACAGACTTTCTATTTACTAACCTATTTAACATTTACGAATAGCGTAATTTTATCAGATCATTATATAGTTAAATAGTGTATATATTAATTTCAAACAACGTACGCTGTGTCAAAAAATGCGAAATTGCCGCAATCTTAAATACTGGAGGTTATTCAGCTCAAGCTTAGCTATTTTATGCAAAAAACATATAAATTATAAGTTTTATAGTTAAGCTAGCGAGTTGTACAAGGTCTCAAAATATTCGCTAAATATTCTTCTACGTCGTGTAAAAGTTTTTCTGTAAATTGTTCATTAATAAACTATACAATTCAATTTAAAAGTCTAGAAAAATGCAACTCTACATAAGACTCAATGTTAAATTGCAAAAATTTATTTTATTGATATCTCATTAGTAAGGGTACTAAACAACTTAAAAATTTAACATGTTTAATATATAATAATAAACTTATATTTATAATTTCATCAAAATCTGTTCGTTAATTCTAAACTTGTTGAACCTCCTTAAAATAATTTTTCAGTTTTTAACGTATTAGCTATTGAAGGATTTACATGGACAATCAGAATCTTCATAACGAATTGAAGATAAATGCCATAAAAGATACCGTTTGGATTTATTCTTTATGATACCTACTTAGGATATGCCCCAACGTAAAAAATAAATACTTATCAATTTATAAAAACATATGAATGAACAATCTTTCTTTTTCTCGCGGGCTCTTGCAATATTATAATATTGGTATGATCTTACAATGTTCTATTTAGCATTCACATGCAAACTGCAATATTGATGGTTTTAAAACAATAACATAAAAATAAAAAATTTGCTATGAAAGCTAAATTATTAGCTTTATATATCTTACAATTTTTTTTAAAATTTATGTGGGTGGTACATGTACTTATATCAAAATATACAGATTCTGTGTATTGAAATAGTTTAATATAGTTTAAAAAAGTTTATAGTATAGTTAAAGGAGTACCCAGGTTACTCTGCTAGTCAAAGGAAATCTCTATTTATACATGACAGTAAAAATTATTTAATTAAATATATTATGAATATTTCAAGAAGAAGCGGGGTGGCACTGAGGTCATTATCTTTGAATTTTCAAATAATGCATCGTTCATGCAGAACGTTGCAAAGTTGCCACACGTTAATAATATTGAAGGTTAGACCTTGCAATCATACAATTCTTATTTATAATTATTCCGACAGATACCCTTTGCACATAAAACCTTTTGATAATTTTATTGCAAGGAAATCTATTGGCAAAAAAAATTGTAGAAAACTCTCTCCAGCATCATCCCAAAGTTTTCATAAAAATATGACCAAACCGCGATTCTCCACCATGTTAAATAACGTGTAAATTGCTAAATACATAATATCTTGTTGTTCGTCTTATGGGTATCAAACTTCTTAGAAAATTTGAGTAAGTAACCTTAAAACTTAAATCTATCAACGTTTCAAATTTCTTTAAAAACTCTTACATTATCTTAACCAGGGCACTCCCTTAAACATTTTGGATTTAGGTACGTTTTAAAATTCAAGTAAAAGAATTAAATACGGATCACTACTCATGTAAAATAAATAAAAACTCAGACTCGATTTTGTAAAATATAAATAGATTAATACTAGTAGAGAAAGGAAAAGGTTCAAACGTGAGTTTTCAGAAATGCTACATATTTACACACATAAATCGAATATTAACCGAAAAACAGATATACAGTTCTTAAAACAGGTATAAAATGTAGCGATAGACAATATCAGTACAGAGAGTTAATATAGCATAGACAGTTTGCTTTGGACTTTTGTAATTGTATATATATGTATGTTTTCTTCTATCATAATTCTTATTGTTATTGTTGTGTTGGTGAGATTCAAATTTTCGTAACGTTTGGGTTCAGTCTTAGCTCAATCTCACTTTGACTTACATCTCTTTCTGTGATGCATTATTTAAATTTCAGTGAATGTGACTTTTCCAAAAGAGCTGTTTATGGCAAATAAATTTTAAATTGAAACTGTATAGTAATGATCGTCCTTCGTTTTATTAGAATTATCTTTTTATAAAGTTTATAGGTTGTGACTGTTCATAATTTTACTAAACACATTTTTAAACACGCGCTAGTTTTTAAAAGAATATTGTGGTGAGTTCTTCTTTATAAACGAAAATTCGATGTGATAATTATTACTTTGTAAATATGTATATAATTACTTGTCTAGCCCTGAAGATGACCATACACGAAATGGTCGAAACATTGGCAAAAATTTAAATAAATTGGCTCGTCAAAATCAAGATTGGTGTTGTTGTTTTACTTAGTAATTCTAATAGAGTAATCACAAATATTTTCCATTCAATAATCCAATTCAAAGGAAATTTAAGTTTAAATCTTTAAAAAGTTTCTAAGAGAAATACCAAATGATATTAAGGTTTATGTCTAAATTGTTAATATCAATTGTTCATGTGAAATTCTAATTACGTTAACAAATTTACGCTAAAAGCATTGAAGAAATTGAAAGACATTTTTTGAATATTTTACAAAGGGACCTGCAGTGGTTCGATCAATAAAATGTTGGGTTTGTATTCTGTAAGTGTTCTTTTTAATTCCTAATTTCTACCCGTTGAAAACTATATCATCATAAAAATCATATATTCTTTATTTAAAAACTTTTCGTAGACCCGTGTTGTCGATTAGCATAGATTGGCGTTAAGTGATAAAAAAGTATTTCTTAAAAATTAAAATATAAATGAATGTAAAGTGTTTACCTGTACACTAACGTGAACGACTCTGTTGCTTAATGTTTCAGGCTCAGGTGCACGTTCTAACATCATCGATATTCTACTGTAGTGTAAGACAAAAGCTCGCGTTAGTGCTTCTTTATAATCTGAATCAGGTAACATGTTTAGTAACAAACAAACAAGTTTTTGAGGAAATTCATAAGCCACTGTCCAAAACACAAGTTCTTCTAAGAATGTTGTATGCTCCAAATGTTCTTGTAGTGATGTACATTCTGTTCAAAAGAAAAAAGAATAAAACTGTTAAATAACTATCAAAAACTAATTATGATATTTGGTTTCATTTTTCTTTTATAAAGTAAAATATGAAATATGCGTTTTTCAGAAATGATTTTAACTTTAATTCATTTTTTCTGTATCTTACCTTTATACTCATCTGGAGGTTCTGGATTTGGTAAAGCTTTAATTGCATCTTGATAATTTCTATTACTGTCTTGACAATAACTATCATATTCAGATTGTCCACTAAAGCTTGCAGGGTCCATAAGGCCCTGATATTTCTGAGGATTTGTTAGAGCTGAGGTCATTACATGTCTCATTACAGCTCCCATACTGTTGAAATCCAGCAACATTTTTATATAAGAATCTGCTTCTTGAATTGCACCTTTGTAGTTAGGAAGGTCACCTTTGCTATAAAAAGTAATAACCAAAATTTTAGTTTTGGAAAATAGAACTGCTTGCAGGATAAATAAATAAGTAAAAATGATTGAAGATGCTATAATTCTTAATAGACATATCACCACTGATATGAAATATCAGTTTGATGACTAATGGAAATTTTATAATTCTGATTAAAGTGCCAATTACCAAAGAAACCATTTTCATTTCTAGAACTTTAGACTGCTTCATATAAAAGAAATAAAACATTTTTTCATTATCTATGACTGATTAGTTTGAAAAAATGATTTTAATCTTATTTTTGTTACATATTAGTAGCTTACAAATAAAATAAAAATATATAATACACAACATGAAGCAGATTTCTTATCCTTTTCTAAAATTTTAGCAATTTGTCAATTTCAAAATGTTGGGAATTCAAATAATCTTTATATGTATATGTATAAAAAAAAATACTACAAAAAACTGTATTAACAATTTGGTAACATATTCATGAATCATTATGTTATCAGCGTGTTATGATTCATTTTTTAGTCAATAGTCAAGAAGTAAAATTTCTTTAAGTTTTTTCTGTTTTTAAATGGACTGAGCTATGTCTTATTATGTTAACTAATTTTCTACAGAAAGCAAACAATTAAAATTTTACCAAATGTTTTCTCTCAAATGTTGTATAAGTCTTAATATTATCCTTGGCATCATTGCTTCTGCAACACAAATCAAGTCAGATGGGGCTGCTGATTTGGAAACGGAAGCCTTTGGCCCGTGCTTGCCGCAAAAACTGTGAGACAAAGTATTGTTGTAAACAAAGCAAAATTTCTGTTACATGAAACGTCTGTATTTAATTATGCAATTCTCACCCTGTTTCTTTCATAACATTTGTATCACCACAATCACAAGCTCCACCAGCTTGACTAAGGAACATGTTGAAATCATGTCTATGATGGTTTCCTTTCTTGAAGCACTCTGTGCATAAGGACATACACGGTGAAATCCCACAAGTACGACATCGATATGCCACAAAATTTGGAGTCCAAACTAAACCGCATTTTGTTGCGTTGTCATAGATTCTTACTAAAATCAGATAAAGTACAATTAAATAAAGATCACATTGGACACTTGATAAAGTACACCTATTGCACAAAACAAGCCAAAGTATTTTACTAAAAGTGAAAATTAAAGAAACTAGGAAGCAAGTTCAGCAAAGGTTGACAAATTTTGGAGTCATTCCAAAATCTGTCAAGCCCAAATCTCATCATGCTCTGAAGCCACAATCAACAAAGCTGCTTCCCACACAAATCTTCTATTAGCAGAACAAAGCATAATGTAGTGAAGTAGAGCAACTATGCACCTGTATTGGCAAACTCATCAGGGGTACGTCCACCAGCCATGAGCCACTTGCACCAATCGATGGACTCCCAATCATCTATAGGCCTGCTCGGGTTGAGCAGAATGTCCAGGAGCTCGTTGAGATGTTGGGGGCAGCCGGTGCCCAGGGTGTCCGCGCCCTGTACGCTGCATTCCGCGAGGATGTAGGTAGCAGCTCCCCGTTTACCCTTGTTCATGAGCACCTGGGCCGAGGTGCTACTGCTGCTCGAGGTTGACTCCATTCTCGCTGGCTTTGTCGGAGTACACTGCGCGGGGGTACGTCTAGGGTTATTGGGTTCTCCCGTAGGGCAGCGCGTGCAAGAGACGCACTCGGAGGCACTCCGCTGGGACAAACGCAGTCGAAGCGAGAAGGAGTGCGAGAAAGAGGTGAATGAACCTTTTTTGGTAATACAAAGTAGCTAGTAGGCTCGCGTGAGCGGAGCTGATAGCCCGCGGAGCAGAGGAACCTCCGCGAGCTCCATTTTAGTAAAGGTCATCGAGCATCCTCGTCACTCAGGAGCGCGGCACCGACAGCATGACGACGACACGGCAGCGACGTGTTGGCGCTGCTCCTTCGCCTCCCAATGCGCTGTCTTCACTCGCGGCCTCTCTCTCTCTCTCTCTCTCTCTCTCTCTCTCTCTCTTCGTCTTTCTCTCTGTCTCTCTCGTGTCCGTCCGTCTGTGCGTGCAGGCGAGATTCACTGAAAGGAGCCGAGAGGTGCAGCCTCGGCGAGAAATTGATGACGACGTAGAAGGTAGGCTACGTCGTCGGCCCAAGGGACGAACAGACTCGGCAGTCCAACGGCACAGACACGCGCACACGCGCGCATACGCACAGGGGCAGCTCAAAGCCTCTCCGGACTCGGTGTGTCTATACGGCTATACACGAATACGACCAGTTAGCGTTTAGCTCCTTCTCTCTCTCGGCTGTTCTCTTCTGACCCGCAGCGCGCGAGCGCAGATAAAGAGAGCACACACTACGATGATCAGCGACGTGCAGGACACTTGATACTTCAAGACAATACACGGCACGATTGCGGGGAAAAATAAGCGGATCGCAGTTTACGGAGCTGCAACCAGAGCGACCACGGAGACACGGACCGATCCGAGCCTCTTCAGTTCGTTCCTCTCTGGCGCTGCTCACAATATCTCTCTCTCTCTCTGACTCTGTCCCTCTCTAGTCTCTCTCCTGCACTAGAGCTCTAGCAGCAGCGCTTCATCTTTCTTCCTCGCTCGGCTGGCCGCCGCACTCGCATCTTCTGTCCTGCTCTTTCGTTGGCAATACGTCGACGGTCGACCAGTCACGTACACATGACGAGTTCTCCCAATACAACCTGCAGAGTTTTACGTCTGTGTGAGTGCGATGTCAGCCTGCGAGCAGTGCGAGCCAGGCAGCCAGCTCAGCCAGCCATATAGCGTGTTTATACGTATCTGCCTTACCGAGCGAGACTCGACTCACGAGAGGAGACAACAGGCTACACCGTATAAGTACGCCGTTCTACGGCAATAGCATATTATCGCACAGAATCACAGATGTACACGCACACGTCCGTCTCGAGTGACTCTTTGGCTCGACTAGGGGTCCGAGGCCGTGCGATCCGATCCGCGAGTACGTCTGAATTTGTGTGTGTTACGCGCTCAATAAGTGGGCCACGCGTGTTACGAAATTTACGAAACTGCGGTCAGGCTCAAGGTCACGGTCTGTCTTACCGACAAACTTGAGCGTTCAGCTTCTCTCGCAAGCTACACAGCTGCCTGCCTCTTTCTCTCTCTCTCCCTCACTCTCTTTCTCTCGCTCCCTCTATCTTCTTTTACTCCCCAATCCCCTCTCTCTCTGTCTCTTTAGAAAGAATGCAGACCTTGTATACGTCTGTTGCGGGTGCCGCTCTGTTATATATACATATATGTCTCGAGACGAGGTATTTCGGAGGGTCAACGCGTGATACTACCGCAGCGCAGCGCTCTGTGGGACTTCTCTCGCGACGCGTGAATCATTTAGCTGAGTGCTTTGTCTTCTGATATTGCCGCGGTTTTTTTCTGATATAGCAAAAAGAAATTACTCAGGACACTGTCCATGTCAGATCAGAGGCACGGATTAGTACGTGTACCTATATGATGCGTATAAATGTTCACGTGCTCCGGCTCACACCTGGAAGTGAAAGATTTACAATAGATCTATATATAGATGCTGGACTTTCGAGAGGACATAGTCAACGTTGTTTGCTTCGATATTTATCGGAGTTCTTCCACAAATCGATATATTCATAGGGCCTTATTATTTATTAGTTTGAAAGAAAAAAACAAGATTCTGTTTTATGGAAACATACTTTAGGTATATATTGGCTACGTTTTTCTCTTTACTTTTATACATTTGGACATTAACGTGAATACTTTCAATGCCAGTATAAATTTAATAATTAAACATGATTCATTCTAAATAATCACAATGTAAATAATTCTTTAAGAGCTAGATTATTAAAAAGATAGTATTGATCGATCAATGCTTATTATCTTACTGCAGAGGGCATTAATCTAATTACACTGACTCATGCATTTTATAGTTCATTTGACATTTTTATTGGATATTTATTGAGGTTGTGTATAATATATATAGATATTATTTTTAATTTTTGAGATACATAAGAATTCGTTTAACTTAATATCTTTAAGCCCCACGATAGCAAAAAAGGTTGATACTATTTATTGTTTATATGCATGAATAAATTATGAATATTTTTTACGTGTTCATTCATCTGTTTAACATATTTAATACAAGGAGGTATTATTTCCTGTAAAAGAATTTCAATAATGTGAATGAACTTTGTAACGTCACAGTAATCGGCGTTAATTCCCTTTAGCAGATACATTTTATCCTAAAAGTATTGGTGGAATGCTTTAATTATTTAAAAGCAGTGTAAAACTAAAAATCGTAAAAGTTCGCTGCTTATTTTAGTTGAGTAGGCTATCTATAAGTATAATTATTATTATACATTAAAAAACGGACACATGATGTTTTAAACAATGTTTTAAATGTGCGATTTACTAGTTAGAGTCTTTCATGAATATTTAGACTAATTTAATTTTCTAATTACCAATATGCACGTCACTATACATGTATATTTTTAATTGCACTAAAAATAACGAAATCAACGATCAATCGTAGTACCCTTATTTTCGGTCAATTTCCGAACGCCTTGTATATAATTAATTTCCATGTAATAGATTGATTCTATACGTGTAAATGCTTTTTTTAATAAGCAGTTTTATAAGATTGTGTATAGTAAAGAATAATATTATACCAAATGCGTATATTTTCAATACGATAAAAACATGTAGTTGTAAGTTTTTCAAATGGGAATTATAGATTAAAAAACGAAATAAAAAAATTATTTTTTGATTTTATTACAAGTATAAATAATTTTTAATCTACATTTTATCAAATTTGTATATCTAGATCCATAAAATACTACGTAAAATTGATTATTTTATGCGTTAATAAAATTATGATTTTAAGGTCATTTTATTTATGAGTAAATGTACCGATTTTTTCAAATAAAAATGTACAACATCGCTAAATGAATTCACGATTCACGCTAAAAACCGGTTTTCAACAGTAAATATATAAGTATGAATTCTTTTACAAATTCGACAGCTATAAGCTTTTAACTTGTTTTTATCTCTATAATGTTTCAGATTTAAGGTTTTTAATGAATTAGTATGCAACAAGAAAACAGTATCATTTTGTATAAGTATAAGTAGGCTTAGAAATTAACTATAGATAATTTTGTATCCCACACTAAACTTTGAAAGTAAACATAAAAATGTATAGGTGGGTTTTACATGCACGTGCCTATTAGTCAACTCTTTGCGTTAATTTTCATAGTTTAGCGTCTGATGCATTATGTTAATTTCCCCAACATGTTGTTATAGTTTTGAAAAAAATCGACAACTACATCAACGCTCCATTTTGCTTTATCAAGTACTGACACATAATAACGTGATTTTGCCATTCATTCATAGGCAGTATCTCTTGACAACCATTGCTCTGCCACTGGCATGGGAACGTCAACAATTCGGCAATCTTTTCCAGGACGCGAACGCGATGGAACGTGGCTCCTCCTGTGCAAAAAGAACAGTGAGCTAATGTGAGCCAGCACTTCTCGCAGAAGACGTGGCCTTCGGGGCATTCCGGCATTCGTAGAACTCCGGAATACTGAATCCTGTGCATTAGCAACAACGATACGCGTTAACCAATGCCTCGTGAAGATTATCCACATTTGGAGAAGATGCTGATGATTTACGTTCGATGATCGATGGTTTGCAGTATAGGACACTGGGCTATACCCGCGTATCACTTGTTTTCAATCTTGACACGGCAACATCAAGAATCCTTGGACCCTAAAAACATAAAAGTAATTTATAGAGTTTTAAAAGGCGAAACTTTGGAATTTTCTTTCACTTACTTCTGAGTCAATTACTTTTGAGTCTGAATCACTACAATCCTTGAACAGCATTGCAGTTTTACTATTAATTTTCATTGCGGCTGTTTCCTTTTTTACATAATAACATGCATCCAAATTCAGCGACATTAAAGGACTAGGATAACTGCAACTGTACGGAGGTGATGGCTGGAACGAAATGCGCCGTGCTGGAAATGTGTGACATCCTCCTTGTACTGTTTTTTTATTCCTCGAGTGAAATTCATAATCCTGGTAATTGAATCTATTATTCGAATTGAACAAATTTCCTCCAAAAAAGTATTGTTTAGATTGGGAACTCCTTGTTATTTGTGATTGTATCAGCTAAAATGTTTAAAACAGCCATGATGTTGACGACATGTGGAATACTCAGTGTAAAATATCTTTTTCTTCTGTATAATTTACCTCTTTTAATATTATTTCGATCTTATGCAATCTTAAGTGAATTCATATTGGAAATGGTAGAAAAATTTAGATTTTTCCTTTGCGACTTTCTAAACAATACGTAAAAAATTAAGTATTTCTCTATTTCATGTAGGCTTAGTATTGGTAATGGTTATAAAAGAATTAAGAAGTTTTTGGTAAACCCCAATAAAAAAATCCAGCTCGATATCCAACTGGATCGTTTTAACAGGAAATCGTCCAATTCTTCTATATACTTTGTCAAATCAAAGGAATATCAATATTATCAGAACGTTGTTCAATATTAAATATATCTATGTATTTAAATTAAATATTTTTTAATTAATCCGTTTTAGCTTACCTTTATTATTGTATAATATTATTTTAATTTGGCAAATATTTCGACGAAATTAAAAAATTTAGAACTAATTATTAATTCTGTAGCACTAATAATTTATATATCTGTACGCGTATTTTTACTTATTAAATAACTATTTATCGAAAACTGGTATATATATATTCGTATTTTTATCTAATGATTTCCGTGTTTTGAATATCAATTCTGAAAATACAAAATGTAAATTTTTATAGTAAACAAAAACTTAATAATATCAAAATTCATATAAAGTTAAATCATTGTAGAAAGTGTAAGACAACAGCCTATAAGCATTTACAGTTACAGCAATCTATATATAACAACAGATTTTATCAAATCCAATTTCATATGAAAAGCCATAAACAAATCTACGCTGTAACTGAGAATAAAGTTTCAAGCTTCTATATTATTACCAAGCAGTATTTTAACGTTATAAAAATTTAAAGATTAAAGTTTGGTAAAGACATTCAAAATTTTACCTTAATTTCGGTACAGGATGCGTTCCCTTTTTGTACACTACCTATAGTAAGAGAGTATCGGCTTCAGGAGATTTGCTCGTATACCTAATTAGGTAATTAGGATTTTTATCATAAACATTTTAAAATTTTAAGCTTATTTCAAATCTTTTTTTCTTTCAAATAGATGGCATTATAAACCGTCATTACCGTCAACCAAAATGTGTTCTGAATCTAAGTAGGAAAAGTGTTAAATTGAATAAATTAAATTTAAAAAGAAAGTTTTTTAATACTACTAAATATTAAAAATAATCACTTTAATTAATATATTTGTATATTGCACTAGTAAGTTCACTTTTTTAAATTTCATACCTACACTTCAACTCAGTACTGCAAGCAAGTTACTGGAAGGCGTACAACTATAATGGCTCGATCCTGCATATAGAGAAACTCTTATCTACTTTAGTTCTCCGTCTCTCTATACTTGTCGTATAAACAGTGTGTATAGAGGACCAGAACTGTTTTGTAATAGGAAACGAAATCTTATATGCATTCATAGAGCTATACGTTCAGAGTAAAATTTTTTTGAAAATACATTCTTATACACTTTTGTTAGGCTCGGAATCATAAACTGACAATAAAAATGTGCAGATAGCGACTTTTCCATTATAACATATGGTTTTAATATCCTAGATATTTTTAAAATATTATTTTTTAATTACTGTATATGTGTATGAACATGCAATTGGAACATTTAACGCATCTTAGCATATTTTGGTACAATTAGTATAGTTAGGTACAATTAGGTACAGAAATTATTTTAGATAAATTTTTCTATATTCTTGCTTAATATTGGTACGGTTCTGCGCATATCTAAGTGTGTTGGGTGTGCTTCTGTGCCGAACCACCGTATACTGGATACGAAATATACTTTAGAGTGACTATTGTACAATATTAATATACAAGATATAAAATTATAAAACTATTTTTTTTACAAAATTCTTAGCAGTTTATTTGTACATAGCTTATAATCAATATATATGCACACATCTACCATAATCATCTTATTTTATGAAAACTATTTACAAACGTTTCGCAAAAAAAGTTTTGCAATCATATAATACGATATGTTATTGCCATCATATTTTTAACTTGATCCATAACTGTTAGAACAAAGGGATCGCAAGTATCTCTTTTTAAGCTCTTTTTTTTAAATCTGCTGAAAGCGATTTAATTTATGAGAAATAACCAATTTTTAAATTACTACATAAATAGTCATTAATTCAATTTAAATCTTGAATTAACTTAGATACGTGTAACGTGATTTACATTATTTGTATTTCGCGGGCACCTGTTAAACGGTAATAGATGTCGCACTCGCACTGTTCGACTAATCGATTCTTATTGACGAGTTTAAGAAAGCACTGAAATAGCAAAGGGCTCTCTTTTACCTCGGGTATAATCGGGCGTGTATGTCGCTGTGATAAATAAATATTTCATCGCAGGTAATCTACGAAATCAACAATTGTAAAAGGAAGATTATTGTATTTAATAAAGTGCTAGATGCTTAATTTAAATGTGTGATACATATTTTTAATCAATTTTAGTTTTGTTTTTAACATTTGATTGTCGTAAAGTAAGGTTAAGCTGTCGTTCCTGGTGTCGGCATCACGACGTTCCAATGTTGCATTTGTTGATACTTTTACTTTGACAATACTAGTAAAATGATATGTTGTTCTATCATGCACTTTAATTGAATATAACTTGTTAATTAGTGAATGGCAATTTCAAATATGTATTAGTTAATGTAAGGTTATGTTATTTTTTTTTTGCAAATGTGTTCTACTTTGTTCTAAATGTTATTATTTATGAAATGATAAGTAATTTGTATATAATTAATAGACCCTATATTTGTTTATACAGCCATGGTGCGCATGAACGTATTGAGTGATGCCCTCAAGTCCATCAACAATGCTGAAAAGCGAGGCAAGAGGCAAGTACTTCTGCGTCCTTGCTCAAAAGTCATTGTTAAATTTCTCACAGTCATGATGAAGCATGGTAAGTTTTCATAACAGTATTTTAAAAATTTAAGGGTCTTAAATCATAATTAATTATATAGCTTTTGATCATAAATGTTTCAAATGAATAAGAAAGTATTTCGATCACTGTCACTAGGTACTATCCTTTTGGGGAATGTACAACAGATATCAGATACCAGGGAGTTTAAGAATGTGTGGTATTTATTTTAGTTGATTAAATGTTCAGAACTGCTTTATTCAACTATGCATTCATTTAAAAAAATTGAGATAAATTTGTAAAGTATGTTATTGTGCCTGGAGTTGATCAAAAGATAGAACTCAAACATACTGTACTCTTTTACTGGTTAACAATATAATTATGAAAAATATTAATGACTTTATATATATTGTATGTATAAATAAATTTTCATTGATAATTTTGTTAAATTGTAATTATTTGTTTTATTTTATTTATGTATTTCAACAGGCCTTCAAAACCTAAAATACAAAATTTAACTTTATAAAATTTATATAACACCAAATATATTAATTAAAATTGTATTTATTTTACAGAATTAATTTATACCAAAGCAATTGTAATCTATAATAATGAAATCCTTGTCTAAGTAATATCTATTATGTAAATAATACTATTACTTATATTATTAGATTATTATCAAATTAAATCTGTAAAATTATAAAAGAATTTGTTAAAATCTATATCAAATATTAATAATATTGTTAATTAGTAGCAATGGTGTAATTCTTTATTAAATATTGAATTTAATAATCTCACATAAAGATATTCTGATGGCTGCATACAAGGAAAGAAACTATTAAGGTAAAAGACCCAGTGAATGGATTCTTAAGAACATGTACCAGTGATTAGACACCCCCAGTATCTGGACAATTTCTTGGTTGTGATTGATTGCGTCCAGTCACTGGGTCATTTACCTTATAATTTTAAATAAAAATTGTGTCTATGTCTCTTTTGTTTAAACAAACAGCAGTTATCTTTCTTTTAATTATATTGAATTTCAAACAAAAAAATCAATTAGCATCTTTTTCAAAGACTAAAGTATCAAAATAATACTGTCTTTGCTGCTGGATTGTTCTATTAATCACGATTTTTAGATTTTTTTTTGGTAATTTTTAAATTTAATTATTCTTAATAATAGATTTTTGAAAACTGTATTTGCTTTCAGGCTACATTGGAGAATTTGAGATCGTTGATGATCACAGAAGTGGAAAGGTTGTTGTAAACCTTACTGGAAGGTTAAACAAATGTGGTGTCATCTCTCCAAGGTTCGATGTACCAATTACAGATATTGAGAAGTGGACCAACAATCTTCTTCCAAGTCGTCAGTTTGGGTTAGTTCTATTAAGTTAAACTGCAGTATTTTTACTAATAAAAAAATCTATTTAAATTTGAATCTGTAAAATTATTTTTATTTTAGATACGTCGTTTTGACTACAAGCGGAGGAATCATGGACCATGAAGAAGCCAGGAGGAAACATTTGGGAGGCAAAATCCTTGGATTCTTCTTTTAAGTTAATCTTGAATAAAAAAAAAGAAAGAAAAATCGTATTGACACTTAAGGTGTTAGATGCAGCTTAAATAAATGTCAATACATCATTAATGTTTTTTATTCACAAAACCATATACATATATAATAGTTAATTTTAATTTATTGTAGTTTATACTTGATGATAAATTACAATGAAATACGATATAAATATAGATTTATAATTTTTATTTCATTTGGGTTATATTCTAGATGATAAAAAATATAATGCAGATAAAAACAATATGAATTAAAAGTACCATTGCATGTTCATTATTTCTTTATTTAATCTTGATTATAATTTTTATTGTGTAATTTTAAGTAGACGTGAATACATTAATTCCTAAGTAATAATTTTAATTCACAATTAAATTTTGTTTAATGGGATTCATAAATAGAGTTTAATTTATTAATTAATAAATTAAACTGTAAATAAAAATTTATGCAGACTTTCCATTTATGATTCATGTAATAACTTATTAAAAATTCAACATATCAGTTAGATGTAAATAGACTTCAAGTTAAATATAAAATTAAAAAATACCGTATCATTTTTATACAATCTAAAGATAATGTTAGTTCTATTATCGACTAAAATTAATTCTCGCCAGATGGCATTAGTATTCGGTTTTCCGTCATTCATTCGTACTTGCGATAGCTATACTTTACGATGAGAAGAGAAACAAAAGATATTCTTGATCAAATTGCCAAGATTGCAAGAATAAATCAAATTCTTTGAATAAATAAATCATAACACTGATACGCAGAAGAAAGCATGTCCCTGTATCAGAAACCTGACTTTTCTTAAACTATAGTTTTTCATCTGCTACTGCATCGTGGATTTTACTGTTTAGTGTTTATCCATGAAGATCGAAAGATCGGTCAATGACCGTATTTCGCGTCAGTTTCGTTGGCTCAACATTAACACGTATGCAGCCAACGTGCAGTGCACGGTACTCAGCGTTAGTGACGATCAGAATACCTTCCCCTTTCGCGTCACTAACGCTCATAGGTGAGGCTCGCGTTGATTGGCCGAAGAGACGAGAGCAAAGGACCCACCGCCCGCGGCCCGCGGCCGCCCGGTCATGCGCGCAGCCTCGATTTCGAGTGTTGCATTCCACAGGCAGCACCTCACGGTGTGCGCGGAACCGTTGAACTAACACAGAGCACAACACGCGCGAGAGCCTCGCGTATTGGCCGCCTAAATACGCTCCGATAGTGTCCGCAACTTTTTTGAAGCTCTGGAGAGGCCCGCGGGACACTCGCATTGGAACAGTTTTATCTCATTTGTAAGCATTTGGTGGAGCGAGTGCGCGACTCTGTTAAGTGGCAATACGTCGTATTGTGTTGTTTAGAAAAAGAAGGTAATAACGGCGCTGGCGGCAGGGTTGCCAGGTTGGACCAGGTGAAGCGCTCGCGTGCCTTTCGCTTTACCTGCGCACAGCTATCTCCACAACTCGTACACACAACAGCGCCTTTGGCTGCTGTACTATACCTTCGTACCTTGGCAGGTAAAGGCCGCGCGCGCGCCAGGCGACGCCGTCCTTTTCTTTTCTTTTTCATCGCCCCTGCGACTAATACCTACCTAAGTATTCTCCGCGGAGGTTTTTCGGGGAAATCGATCAGGGCGATTGAAATAATTGGCGCGCCGTCGAAATTCGAATTCCGAGTGGCCGGGAAACTCGCTCGGATATAACCCATAGTGCTACGATATATGTATTTACCTGTCCTGAATGAATCGAAGTGATCAGTGCGCGAAGTTGTGTTCTGCCAGGGAGAACTTTAGCGGGAGCGTTTAGAGAGCAGATGCGTCGGAGAGATCGGTGAGTTGGGCAAGGACCGGGGCCAAGGAGAAGCGAGTCAGGATGTGTGGCTGTGCATGGCGAGAGTGCCTCGGAGGCTTGTCGACGATCGGCATCGCGTTCCTGCTCATGTTCGCGGCCAGTGCGACGTGAGACCAAAGAAAACTGGAACCAAGTTGTAGTTGTGCGTTTCGTTTTCGTGACGACTCATCGGGGTTCTGTATCGTCTGTGAATATAAGTTTCGTTCTGGTTTGCGGGATCGACGAGTTTTTAAGGGATTGGAGAGAAGGAGAGGCAAAGTGTGAGTGGGTGGTGTGAGTGCACGGGTTGAAGATGAGGAGGAAGCGAGGACTTTTGCCGACGACTGCCCTCGGGATGAGCGGGACGGCGAGGACCGAGACTCTGGCTTCTTGCCTCGTCCTCGTCGGAGTTGCTTGCTGCTTCGTCGGAACTGCTTATGCTACCGGTTAGTTTAACCACACTTTTATATGTTGTTTCTATTGGTTTTTGTTTTGTTTTGTGTCGCTTGTTATATACCATTATATTATTTTGTTCTATAAGCTCATTTGATCTTCAATTATTCTTAATAAATTGTGCTTGCTTTGCTATATTTACACGCTACTGAAAAGAACGATTTCAGACTTCAGTGATAAAATATCTAAGAATAATTTTGTTTTAAAACTACACGTAGACTTACAATCTTATAATGGCACGAATTAACAGATTGGAAGGAAAGATTTTCGGAAAATGCTAATTTATTTGGATTTAAAGAGTTGATATCTATAAATGATAAAACCGATGGAAGCATGTCTTTTCAGTCCACACCTCTTTTATGTATTTATTCTTTACGATCGCATGCCAAGTATAAGTATATGTTGTTTGACTCGTGCAAAAAATCAAATATCTTTAAAAGCCTTTTGTTTCATATCAAAGTATTAAAATTAAAACTGTATTTTTATTCAAAACATCGAAATAATAGAAGCCCATACCGATGCTGATATGACACAGCCTATCTCTGTTATCTTCTTTCGAAGAAAAAAACTAATAAAAATTGCTATGTCGCGATAAAACAAAAAAGTTTTAGGTCTAAATATTCTATTCTTAGATGACTAAGATACGATCAATCATCCCATTCTATGCAAACTGCCGCGAATTCGGCAAAATTGCGCTCAATTAACGCGAATGAAACGGAGAGCACAGAGTGACGCAAGCGCGCATAAGACACCCGCGTAGCGAGAGAAAGAGCGAAGGAGAAAACAACGACTGTGGCGACCGTCGCCGACGCGTGACACTGAAATCATTGCTAAATCATTTTTGATTTATCGAGCAATTGATTTCCGTGCACTATCCCAGAACCCGAGCAGCAGCAGCAGCAGCGGCTCCCGAGAATTGAATGCTCCTCTGTATAACAAAGGCACAGCGGATAAAGGGAGAGAAAGATGAGAAAGTAAATAAATTTGCAGATGGGGAGATAGAGAAAATTGCAACAATTGAGACGTTCTCGAGTTTCGCGCTCGACTCATTAAAATCAAATCGCCACTCCAGCTGGCCAAGCCATAGGCTAAATTCGAAAAGTGCCACTTGTCCCGGACAAACGAACGCCGGGACACAGGAGGAGCCTCTTGTCTATATATTAGTCGACGACTGTCGCTCCGCTGTGCGCGGGACGAAAATTGACAGACAAACGCGACTTTTTGCACGCGGTAGAGAACAGAAGTATATAGCGGTTATAGGTGGGAGACCTCTACAACTTTTTATTCCATTCTGTGTTTGCTCAAAGTACAAGTAAAATGTGACGAAGCAAGACGAGCGGGCACTTTAAGTGTGTGTGAAAATCGAAGTTTTGGAATTTTATCGGTAAATCGGTTTACCTTAGTTTATTATCTTACGTATACTTTGATTACATAACATATTCAAAAAAGCACTTTGTTATGGCTTCTTGTCAAATATAGAGTTCGACTTCTATAATATTTATACAGAAAGTATTATAATTTATAAATTTTTTTAGTATAATATGTGTGCTTATAGCAATAAAGCAGACTTTGTATTATAAGTAATTTCACACGATGTATAAAGTGAAAACTTTTTTAACATTGTTTCACCTAAAAAGCTAGGCGTTATCTTGTGTACCTGATAAAAATGACCCATAAGCCTTATCAACGCTGTGACGCACTTGTTATGTTTCGTGCCTTATACACACCGCACCCATAGCGCGACACTTTTATAATTATTTAAATAAATTCTTTTTTCCACACTTTATACAGATTCTTTTTTATAAATACGGATGCAGTGAATCAGAAAAAAAAACAAAATGATAATATCAACCCATTAAACCTTTTCCTATTTATCTGCATTCAATTTCTATATTGCTTTTTTAGCTGCGAGAGAAGTTCAAGTACTACATAGCAGTTCAAGTACCGAAGCGCGACGTTTCGAGTTGCGACCCTTCTAAAGTGCAAAGTTGAAAAGGCATTGAACGACAATTCTTATTTGGAATAATACGCAAACGTGTTTCCTAGACTATTCACTGGCACATCTTATATCGATCTTTTTTTATATAAACCTATATATATGTACAGCTTAAAATAATGTTCACCCATTTTTAATTATAATTGTATACTATTACACCTACATCATACATGTATTTATCAAAGTAAAGTATGCCTATACGTACAAATACGTATATATATATATATGTACTTAGAAAGCAATTTGGCTTCTTATTTTTCGTGCATGCTAAGACGCTATTTCAGTAAACTAATAAGCAGTCACGAGACGCATTAAAATCATATTAAGGTTATATGCAAAACTCTCTCGACCTGTTCATAGAAGAAGACCGTCTTTTTCCTCAGGCGACAACAATTTCAGAATTCAGATCCTCATTCCGAAACTCACATACCTAGTCGTTTCGTTGTTATATTAGTAGCAACAGAAAAAGTTCCAGTGTTTTTGCACATACTAAGTCCTGAGTATGATCGAGAAAGGCAGTAAGTAAATAATACTGCGCTCAATCAAAGCAATGTTCGCGCGCGCGTGCAGCTTTATCGTTGAAAATCACCGAGTATAAAAACGCGAGTTTGCGTGTAATGCAAATCGATTAGCGGACTACGCTATCGCTCAAACGGCGGATCGCCTCGATCAAATTGGATTCTGCTCTCAGCTGATATACAATGAAATCCACAAAGAGACACAGATCGAGGAGGAAAGAGAGCAATTCTAAAAGAGCAAGTTGTAGGCATATAAGCGCGTTAACCTTATCGAAAGGTTGCACGCGATAGCCGACCGACGACGCGTCCTGCGTATATGTAATATGCATGCGTGCGTGCAAAGCTCTCTGTACCGAGGCTTCTTCGCGCTCTCCTCTCGTTTCTTTATCATTGTGCGCTGCTCGCTGCACCAAGACCCGCGTAACGCAGTCCGCTCATCTGCACGTGCGGTGCACTTAAAGACGTTTCTGTGTGTGTGTGGATGTGTGTGGGAGAGAGAGAGAGAGAGAGAGAGAGAGAGAGAAAGGAGGAAACGCGGGGGTGGAGTTAACGCGAGCGGAAAAGCTCTTTCTCGTTGTCGCGACGCGAGGGATTAATTACGCGACATATATACGAGAGGTGCTTGTGCATATGCGCGCACCGATTGTTCGGACGAATCGCAGTTGTAAATATAGATGCTGAGATGATGCGGAGTGCCCCAGAAAATGACATATTATCCTATAATGTGATAAATGTAGAACACAACAAATAATTAAACCTATGGTATTGAAATACAATTTCATCCGCACAATTATATTCCGAGTAATAGCAAACAGTCCGTTGTCATCAAGGTGAGGGAAAATCTGAAATGAAATCAGGACACTTGGTCGCGAATCACGGAGCACGTTGATTAGAGTGTACATGGTATACGCGCCAATAAACGCTAGAATAAAGGGTCCCGAGGCGTCAAAGTGCCACCGACGCGTGTAGGGGGATATATAATATTTGCTGCGCCGCCCCCTCTCGATTATGACCAGCGCGAAAGGAGGAGAGCCTTTCCATTCCTATAGCGGTGCAATGCCAGTGCTGTACGTCGAGTCCTCTCTCTCTCTCTCTCTCACTCTCTGTCTCTCTCTCTCTCTGTCTGTCTGTCTGTCTCTCTCTCTCTCTCTCTCCCTCTCTCTCTCTCTCTCTCGCAACATGCTTATTTGCACGCATGCAAGGCATGGCTTTTACCGATGGACAATTTGTCGAGGCATATAGGGTCGATGCGTACGAGTGCACGCTAAAAGTGCACTCTCTCGGTCGTTTTCTTTGACCCTTTGCGCTCTCTTCTAAGCGGGACTTTTTATATGCACTGCGATTGCTTTTGCTCATTGATTTTTATAATCGCTGGTAGATATAGAGGCTCACACAACTGTGAGAGCGCTCTCACAAGTACTCTTACCGTATTATTGAGTTTTGGACGAGTGCTACTGCTGATGATGGACGTAACAGATGTTGACAATAACGATCAATGTATCTTTTTAGAAAAATTCTTCAGTAAACTGACAAAGATTTTTCTATCGGTCTTACAGTCTAATCAATTAAATCAATATTAATGGGCAATCAGATTGCCCTTGTTTATAATCACCCCCGCAAAATTTGAAATAAACTTATAGTTAAACCTGAAAAAAACATTTATTAGTAAAGGACAATCTGACCGTCCCCCACCACCAAAAATTCTTCAGTATTGTAAAGCAAAAGTATATTTATGATACCTTGTGTTATTTGAGAATCTATCATCAAGCAATTGATATATAAGTCATCAAGTAATGAATAACTGCAGTTTATTTGGCAATTTGTGTGCTTTTTTATTCTTGGACCATTGAAATAAAAAAATATATATACTGTCGAAAAGCCAGTAGCAATACATATACGCAGTTCCGTGCATACCAGAAACCATGGGTACTATAGAAGCATTTACTCCTTACGAGCTATAAAACGATCTACTATCTACTGCGATAACTGAATATCAGTCATATTTTCACTGGTGCAGCAATAAAATCATCAGAATTCTATATATCACGAAAGAGCGGCGAGCGTCTATATGTAGGCGTCGATCCAAAAGCCAAGTGCACAGTTTCCGCAACTTCAAAACATTCCGTTTATCGTATTTTCAGTTTCTAACGTAACATTATATACAACGATAAAAGAAAGCAGTTTTACCTTGCCTCGGCATCAGCAATAACAAGGGCATTTATTCAGTAAGACGAGCGCGTGCATACACACACACACTCACATAAAAGTGCGTGACGCGCACAGTCCCGTCCGTTTTTATTGAAAGAGGAGAGATATATAGAGAGAGAGGGAGAGAGTAAACTGTGCATTCAGGAATTAATAATGGACGTTGGGAGAAGAAAGGCGCACGACGACGGCCCTGCAAAAGGAGAAAGAAGGAAAAGAAGAGAAGGAAGAGGTATCTCCAGAAAGCTCAAAGTTGCAGAGTTGGTCGAACTGCATCAGCAGCAACAGCAGCATCGGAGTAGAGACGCTGTCCGATGAGTGTAGAGTCTGTATGCACAGGCCATACAGTGTGCCGCAACTCTCGGCTTCTTACTCAATGGGAGAAAGAGGTCACGTGTTCTCTCCCAGCCTCGTGTGCACCTATATATAATACAAAGGTGTTTAACACAACGTGCGAGCTGCCAGAGCAGAAGAGAGTACCAAACACACTATATTCTATGTGTGCGTCCGCGAGTTTGTGGACCCTATACGTCTCGCACGCGCCCGCTAGCGTAAACTTTATAGGCTCTACCGTATGTGTGTGCATGGTTATAAGCTTCGTGAAAGGTCTTTTTATTTCCCGATCGGCTGTGCGCTTATAGCCATGCATGTCCGATAACACGGAAAACGTTCACGATGAGAGAGGAGTATAGAATTTCGGTCGTGCCGCAACAAACTGTACAACTGTGTTGTGTGTGTGTGTGTCTCTGTATGTAGCATGCCGCGATCCTTGGCTTTATATCGAAATCTATTGCGCGCTCTCTTGAATTAGAATGTTTGTGTTGCTCGCCGGGACGACGGCGCAATTTTTATTCCGCAACGCGCGTCGATTCTGAACGGTTCGCTTTATTATTTCATGGCCTGAATTCGATTGAGGTTTATATATACCGTATAAGACTGTGCATTGGCATGCTTTATGGGGCGCGCGGCGAGGATGCTGCGCAATTATCGCGCGCTTCGATCTTTTGAGTTGGATCACTTTAAAGGAACGGGATTTTTCATTAATTATACGATTAATTTCTTTAATCATTCAAGATGGTATATTTATAAGCAGTGGGCGAGGAATCTTTTTGCTATATAAAAAAACAGAGTGCATGGATCTGGTTGTGCCATGTTTGCGTTATTTGATGAGGATAATAATATGAAGAGTAGAGATTTTTTTCATATTTTGAAAATATAAACGACGGAGCAGTGGGAGACAATTTATATTGAGATTTTTTAATAAATTAGTGCATTTTTTTGTACTTTTTTCAAAGATCTTTTTCTGTATGTGTATATATATACATTAATATAATTGTATAATCTTATAATCTCAAAATAAACATTTTAAATCAAATATTTTGATCCTCTTTGATTGTTATAAAAAAAATGAAATCATCCTTACATAAAGACACATTCCATAATCTTACGTGACAATGTGACGATACGACTAATGAAAGTCGTAAAATCTCTCTCTCTCTCTCTCTCTCTCTCTCTCTCTCTCTCTCTCTCTCTCTC
>UELV01088567.1:9927-26329 GCA_900490015.1 Megastigmus stigmatizans | reverse complement strand
TTATATATTTGAATATATATATTATCAGGTGAAATAAAGAATGAAATAAAATATCGTTAAATGTCAAATATCAAATAATGTAAGTATAACAATAATTCACACTGAAAATATCGTGAAAAATAAAAGAACGGAGACACATCCGAAGTGAAACTTTCCGAGCAGTCGGCGACTTTTTCGTTACTCCACCTTATAGCTGATCCTCGTCGAATTCCCCAATGAGCGGCGATAAATCGCGGATCTTATCCCCGGCGAAACCGATTTATGTAGAGCAGAAGTATCTTTCTCTCGATTCTCGAAGATCTCCACTCGGCTCAAACGAGAGAAAGAGAAAGAGAGAGAGAGAGAGAGAGAGATCAGAGCAGCTAGCCAGCATTTTCCCTTCTTTTCTTCGCGCGCACTCTCCTTACATTCGAGTTTACTTTCGTGAGGCGCCGCAGCCAAAGCCACCGACAGAGAGAAAACGCTCTCGCTATCAAAGAAACATATATATAGCACATATACACAAGTTGTGGGGGGGTTGGAGTCGCGGCTGGTGGGGGATCAAAAGGAGAAGAAGGAGGAGGTGGAGGTGGAGAAGGGATGGTGGACACCGCGTGGAAGATGAGAGAGGGGGTCGATGAGGGGGTTCGCGACTCGCGAGTGGGGGTACGAACGGCGGTTGGCGCCCCCTTAACTACTGCCCCTCTCTGCTACTTCTTTGCCGAACCACCCCTTCCATCTCTCGCTCGCTCACGAAGGTCCCCCTCCCCCTGTTACCCTTTCCTTCTTGGGACTACGCGGCGCGTGCGAAAGGCAAATCAATAAAAATACGAAAGAGTCGTTTCTGGTCTTCGAAATTTACCCAGGGGTCGGGAGAGCGAGACTCCGCGCGAGAAAGCAAGCCGAGAGAGGGGCGACTATCCGAGACTTTGAATAATGTGCTTCGTGCGTCCCGAGAGTCTTTGCGATGGAAGGCTTTTATTTTCTTCGCCGTTTTCTGCTTCTTTTCGTTTTTCCTTCGTTTTCTCTTTGACACTATTTATTGATGGTGCACGGGAGAGCTTCGTCGAAGGATTTTCTTTGGATTGTTGGGATTCGTTGACGGGATGACGGGGTTCAAGGTTGAGTTTAAATAAATTGCAGAGGCTTTTTCTACCTTCGGTAAAGCACAATCAAGTTCTTTTTTTATTACAGATTTGATACAACATTCATCTGACATTTCTAAGGAAAATGTTTAACTTAAGTATACATCTTTTTGTATCTTTAACACACAATTCAAATAATCAATATTTTTATTCATCAAGTGTATGTATACTTCTTCTACCTTTTATATACTCGTATCGCACAACTCCGTCATCCATCAAAGAAAAGCATTAAAAGCCATAATTGTACTTCACAAGCATCCTTTCACAGTCTTCTCTCATAGTCAAACATCATATCTTTGTACACCCATTAAAAACACACCCCCGCAGCATCCACAAGAAGAAAAGAATCTTACAAGGTGTTTCCCCTTGATCCCGCAAAACAACATCTAGAATTACTCCAAGTTGGTCGGCCGAACACCTCGCGCGAACCCCCTCGTCTCGATTTCAAGGCTACTCATAGAGCCCTCGAATCGGCCGAAGAGGCAGAGACAGAGCGAGAGAGAGAAGCCGTTGAAGTACGTTCGAAGGGGTATATATATGCACAAACACAAACATTTGACTGCGCGGTCCGCCAGCGGTGTTTACAGCTTCGTTTGACTAGTCGCGGACCTCCTGCCCAAAGTAAATTTTTCAACATTCATTCTTTCGCCCGCTGATGGGCAAACAACTGGAGATGGTTATACAGTTTGCACGTTATGCACGTCGACGAGCGGATCGAGTACTTTAAATCATAAATTGATCTTTTGCGTGTAACCGATGATATGAGTAAACAAATAATACAGTAGGATAGTCAGCTAAGTATTTAACCGTATGACGATAAATGATTGCACAAAAGAAAACAATTAATTGCTTTGAAATTCATTACAAACTGCGATTGGTATTATTGCATAACCCTTCCTACATTCAAAATATGCAAAAATATTGAATTACAAGCATACGATAATTGTACTGCAGTCATTAATTGAACAGTTTCTCGATTTACCCTATAACAGCTTATTGCTCTACATTATATTTTCTTCCATTATTGATACGTAAAGATACATCGCAGTACAGTTTTTGTTTATGATAGCTGACAGTAGATAATTGTTTCGTTTATCTAATTAAATTTTTTTCGTTCCCCTAGATTCCACAATAAAAATACGTACGAGGCAAGTTTCGCCTTGGATTTCCAGTGAATATTAGAAAATTCCAGTCCAAGAAATTCCCCCAAAAAAGAAAGAAAGTCGATCCCGAGAAGCTCCATTTCTCCGCTCTTTTTCCCGCTCCGAATACTCCGCGCTCTCCCTTTTTTCCTCTTTCTTCTCTCTGCGCAGCAGCGTAGCGCGAGTAATACTTGCTCGTGCAGTAGTTTCCAACCTCGCACAGTAGCAGGAGCAGCATCTCCTCGGTATATTTTCATTCGGGAAAATATTCAAAAGTCTGGCTCTTGGGGGTAGTGGAGAGCCTCGGTAATGGAGAAAGATGCCTCGATCTCGTCCCTCCGGAGAAAAATCCATCCGCCCTTCGTCGATAAGAAGACGAGAGAAAGAGAGAGAGAGAGAGAGAGAGAGAGAGAGAGAGAGAGAGAGAGGCAAGCAAGCAAGCAACCAAGCAGCGAGGGTGAATCTTAAAATACAAGCCCTATAGCGTCCCTTTACTCCATCGCTCGCCGGTATGCCGTCCAAATCATTCCACGGCTGCGTTCTTTTGTATCCGCTCGCCGAAAATTGGTTCTTCCCGTCCAAGATGATGAAAATCTCTCTCTTTCTCTCTCTCTTGCTCTCTCTTTCTCTTGCTGTCTTGCTCTCTGTCTTTCTCTCTGTATCTCTCTTGCTCTGCTCGCTCCACGGCGAGACTGCGTGATTTCGAATTCCGACGGGGCTTGATTGCTCGCGCTTGTTATAATCAGAGCGCCGCACGCGGCTAAATTTTATTCTGCGAATACGCTAATATTTTTCCTCGCTCTCGAGCGCGCGCGCGCGCGTATACGAAATTGCGGGATTTTCCGAATATTTAAAATTTTCGTTAGCTATACTGGCTCCAGAGTATCGCGTCGAGCGAGAGCGAGAGAAGAGCCGCCGCTGGATTCCGCGAGCTTCTTTCACCGACTTTTATTTATCATGATTTTTCGTATTTAACGGTTCTCTTCCACGAGTGACTTTGGTATGCGTAATATTAAGTTAATTTTTTGTAGTCGTTGGAATACATTATACAACTATACATTATTTAATCAAAGGTAAATGAACATAATTATAGTTCATAAAAATTTAATGGCTAGAGCTTGATTGTTAAGATTTTGTTTTAGCTTCGGAATTTGAACCTTTCATTAAAACTCGTATTATTTATACTTTATTCCAATAAAATTTAATATCAACTTTGCTTACAATTTTTGCATTTTATCACCATCTTTATTTAAGTTTTATATGATTTTGGTGCATGCACAACCAAGAAGTATATAAAAATATTTCTTCTAAAGCCGAAGATATAAAAAGAACCAGCTATAGCATACGCCAGTACATTTTGAATGAAAAATAAATGATTTTATGTAATTAGTACATAAAATACTTGCAATAATAAAGATTAATTAAAATTCTGAAAGTCGCTCAAATATTTGGCCATAAATATAAACGACGATGAATTTTACTACGCACTTTCTCGAACTCCAGAAATTTATTGTAATAAGCATAACTATATCGAATGAAATGCCTTCGTCGCACAAATTAAACTTTAAGTAGTCAATTAAAGCCCCTAAAGGTTCAAAAAGAACGAGAGAGAGAGAGAGAGAGAGAGAGAGAGGAAAGAAAAAGGAAAAATTTTAAAGCTACGGATGGCGGCGCACAATAAAAAGTACACGAGGAATCGCAATAAATTTCCCTTTACGTCTCCGTCTTCTACTCTCTCTCGCTCTCTCTCATTCTTTCTTTTTCCTTGCAATAGCGTCGCCGTCCGCTGCCTGGAAGGCGGAATTACGACGGAATTCGATGGAGGAGAGAGAGAGAGGGAGAGAGAGAGAGAGAGAGCTATAGCACACTACTGCGGGGCTTGCGCTTGCATTTACGAGCGGCATGTGCAAATCGTCGATGAACGGATTATTTAGCTTAAGTTTTATTGCCCTTTTCACGAGATTTCCGGGGCTGTTCGATCGATTTCTCGCGAATGCTATATGCGTATATATATAGCGGGTGTATACAGCTTGGGCTTCAATTTGCGTTTATGCTACAGTCGGACGGACGACAGCAGAGATTAAGCAATTGAAATAATACTTTTTTCTTTTAAATGTTTTTTTCTGTTTGTACTTTGCTTCTTCTTTCTTGCTCCGAACGAATTTCCTTCTACGTCTTGCTACAAAAATGGAATAAAATAAGAATCGTTTTTATAAATTGCATAAAAATTAAGAAAAGACTAGCCAACAATCGAAGAGTCTTGTTGCCACTCGTAAATTATTTAATATTAACAATAACATCTTAATTCAATAGTTTGATATTATTAAGGAAGTGGCGTTCGAATACTGGAATTACAATGTCGGCGCAATAGCATTAGTCTAGCGGCGTCCCAATTCTGATTAATTGATCTATTCTCGCGCGGAGCTACACGCGCAGTCTCATTTATCACGGTCCCGGCTAATTTTTTCCTCTCAAGCTCAAACATAAACAGCGCCAGAAGAAAAAGACAGAAAGCGAGAGAGCGACAGAGAGAATGGGAGAGAGAGAGAGAGAGAGAGAGAGAGAGAGAGCGAGACGAGATGGAAGAACAAAACGGAGGGTATACGCGCGCAGGGCCGAAGAAGCTCGCGCGGCGCGCAGCCGGGCAATAAAGACTCGAGGCTCTTCTGATCGCGCGCGGGCGGACGAGCGAAAAAGACAGCGGCAGCAGCCGTTCGCCCAAGGAAGGACACAAGGAACTCGCCTTTCTCTCTCTCTCTCTCTCTCTCTGTCTTGCTCTTTCTCTTCCGTAAAGAGAGGGACGAGCGCAGCTTTCATTACAGTGGGGAAACAAAAGAGTCGAGAGAGAGAGACAGAGAGAGAGAGAGAGAGAGAGAGAGAGAGAAGAACCGGCGCGGGCGGACGAGGAAAAATCGCCCCTTTGTCTGGGCGACGCCATTTTATCATTCCTCGCTTCGCTCGCGCTCACCAGCCCCTTAGCATATTTCAAATGACAAAAACCAGCCACCCCCGCGTCGCGGAAACGTTACCAGTGAGTGAGACAGAAAGAGAGAGAGAGAGAGAGAAGCGCCTTAAACTTTAATTGCCTTTATTTCGGAAAGAGAAAAACTTGGTCTAACGAATCGACCGACGAGAGAAAGAGAGAGAGAGAGGGAGAGAGACAGACTCCATTCCCAGGGCAAATTGCCCTTAAGGAGATTTTCCCGGGGCTTTTCCGCTATTTCTTTTTCCCCGCGTGGAGGAGGAGGAGGTGCAACGCGCGCGCAGCTGATTTCGCTCCAGGTGGGCGGAGACAATTCTTCACGGACGTTTTTCGTCCTTTGCCCTTATAGCCAACTGTTATTCTCACTGATCTGTAGCCGACGATTGGAAATTTGCAGCTTACCAACGACAACGATGTTTTTTGATTGGAATATATAGAATTGTGAGATGCAATTTTATGCGATAACCAAATCTTCGATATAATTTGACTTTACTCGACTTAGCAATCGATCTAATGAAAATTAATTCAAAGTAATAGAAGTGATGGAAAGGTCGGACAAAAGATTTTCATAATAATGAAAAATCAATAGAAGTAACGCTAATCGATGGAGCTAAATTTATTTTTACCACGCAATCCTATATATTCTTTGAGAAAACAGCAAAAAAAAAAACAAACAAATGGATACATAAATCCACGAAAAATATCGTGTATCAACTTCAAGATCAATAATATCCGCGAATCAAACAAACCCCGTGCGGAAAGGCGAGATCCTCGCAGGCGCAGCCAGAACACCGTCGATAACGGATAACCCCGCGGCGAAGGAATATTCCAGCGTCCCGATGAAATACGTCACGATTTCCTAATAACATCGAACAAATTCAATATGACAAAGATGAGATTTATCGGTAGACAATTATCGGCGGAGATCAAGTCAATAACGTTATTAAACTATGAGGTGCTCTCGCTCTCGTCCCGCGATCTTCGTGGCCTATACTCGAAGACGACGACTAGGCGGCCGATGTATACGTGTACAAGTCCTCCCTTCCCTCGGTCTCGCGAGCAGCGGCGCTAACCGGAAACTCAATCCGCAAAGTCGACCGCCGGCACGCGAACTTTTGCCTCTCGCACTCGCTCGCTCTATCACTCATATAGCCACGGCTCTAATTCCAAATTCGGTTAGTGGGCTCGTAGCGGCAGCGGCACCGAGTCCGTTTTGTTTACTTAAAAACCAGTTTGTCGCGAGCGAGCCGTTCACCCGCCCGAGAGAACTGCTGTACTGGACGCAAGCTTTACTTCCTCCATCTCCTCCTCCTTCGCGATGTGCAGCTGCTGCTGCGACCGTACACCTTCTCTATACGGCTTTGCATTTTTATTGTGGGCCAGAGAGCGAGAGAGAGAGAGAGAGAGAGAGAGAGAGAGAGAGAGAGGAAGCGGAAGCGGTGCGCCGTAAAGGGAAAAATTAATTCGATGTTTGAGCGGACTCGTGTTTCTGCTGCTGCTACTGATCTGACAGATTTACGTTCATGTTGGACTGGATTCTGTGTAATCGATTTTGAAAAGCCTCACTTTACCTATATTCTTCTTTTTGCTGTAAAATAACTTTTTCCCCTTTCTAAAGAAAATAAATGTTTTATACTACATAAAGAAAAGAGAAATGTAATATAAAAATAGTATACAGCAATCTGATCAGCACTTAAACCAAAAGAAAAGCTAAAACTTCTCCAAACTCATTCGTTCATTATAGAATCACAGCCCTTGGCTCGCTCACTCACAAGCGCAAATACTCCCAGCAACAAAACATATCCTCGAACTTCTACGCAAAACGAAAATTAGCCCCATCAGCCCGTGAACGTTCACAAATCCAAACACTGCCCTCCTTACAACACCATCATCATCGGAAAAACGATACAGCCACTTTGCATCGAAATAAGACGCCTCTCTCCCAATCATCTCAAAAGAGATCCCGTTTTATCCTCTCTCTCTCTCTCTCTCCGACTCATCTGAAGCTAATCAAACAAAAACGCACGAGGCTCTCCTTCAAAGTATATCGTCCTCTCCTCGACGCTCACCGTGCGATTGAAAGGGAGCCTGAATTCGCATAGCCTCGGCCTCGGAACCCATCAGCGAGAGAGAGAGAGAGAGAGAGACGATTCTTAATTATTTATCAAGAAAGTCACCCCCCGCGGCCACCCACACCCCGCAAAACTTGCAAGATTAGTTATCGCCCAAAGACGCAGCAGGAGCAGCAGCTTCTCTCTGATATTTTTCAAGAGAAGGCGAGAGTCTCCCTTATACCGAATTCGTTAGGCTTTTCCATCGAAGCACGACCCAAACCCTCCATCCTCGCGCGAGCAGCCCAATTTCTGGCTTGTATATTTTAGGCATTAGCTGTGCGAGCCAACGGCCATTTTAGGCAGTCCGTCTCTCTACCCTTTCCGCCCCCTTTCTGTGCATCGTCTAAGCGAGGGCGACGTCAGAAAAACCATTCGCCACCCCCTTTTGCGCTTGGTTCTCTCTCTCTCTCTCTCTCTCTCTCGCTCTCTTTCTCTCTCCTACCCCTCTTCTATCGCTGCGAATATTCCACCCTCGGATCCATGAAAGACGAGCAAAATGGTTCGGGGGGGCTTCCTTCCACGATTTTTCTTTCATTCGCCGTTGCTGCTGCTGCTGCTGCCACCGAGATTTCTTTGCTTTACTTCTTGCTTTTTTTCATTGGGTTGATGTAGATATACGTTTTCTATTCGACTGCGTCCGACAAGCAATTGCCAATAGGAAGAAAAAGAAAGTGATAAGGAATCCTTCGAAAAGGCTTCAATTATCGTTGAAAATGTTACAACTCTTATTTGATATCACTTGATGAGACGATGGTTGAGCTTGGACAGAATTTTTTTTTTTTTTTAATTTTACTGTAAAAAAATTGACCAATGAATATTTGAATATTCCATTTTGAAATCCAAATATATAAGAAATATTTATTTTCGTGCACTTTTTTATGTGAACACTGTGAATATTATTAACTTTATAAAAATAATAATGCTATAAAAAACAAACTTTTTCATGTCATTGTTAGTTTGAAAAATCGTAGCCGATAATATACAGTGAAACGCAACACTCGCGAAGTATCACAACTAAGATCAATCAGCGAAGTATAATGATGCTACAATTCTGTTCAAGACTGACGCATGTACTGGTGATTTATCTTGATATTTTGCATATTATAGTTGACGCACTTGCATTGTGATTCAGATTAAAATTTTCGAAGTATCTTATACAATGAGCACAGTAACTTTACATTAGTATATGCGACATAAAAATATAATAATCAATTAACTGTGCTTCTTTTTGCTGCAGATTTATTATTAAAGATTCGTACATGTAACAAGTATATTTTAATTTTCTGTCTGTTATGATTTCTGATTAATATGTCCGAGATGATGAAAACTATTCATTAAAATAATTTCGAGACTCTATTGAAATAAAACTAACTTTTACAAAATTGTTGTATTCATCACTTTGATCGGTTAGACTGCTGCGTACATTCACTGAATCCAATAGTAAACCAACAAGATTATCAAGAAAAATCAGCAGAAACCTACCTCAAAATCCACAGTCGCACAAGAATCGTCAACGCACGCCTAAGACGCACGAAACCCGGCCAGAAATAAACAACTCGAATTCACGCACGAGCGTCTCAAGACTGCACTAAACTCCCAGCAGAAAAATAAATCCCAAGAAGAATAAGAATCCGCTGCCAGATCCTACCTCGTCCGAATCCTGCAACAAAATCGCGTCCGCTTAGCTCGTCGACTCACCTTCTACCGGCCACTGTGGATATAATTATACCCCCACCCAACGCGATCCACAACAACGGGCGATTTCCGTGGAAAAAAAAAATTTCGAAACTCGTTTCCTTCGCAATGACCGACCCTCTCCGCGCCGAGCACCACGATATATACCTGTACACATATCTATGTATATAAGCGCGTTGGCACGCGGGGACTAAAGAAAAAGGGTCGAAGGGTATGGGCGAGTGGCATTAGCATAACCCTTATAAAAGGCGAGGAGAAAAGAGAGTGAGAGAGAGAGAGAGGCCTCCGGGGAACTGGTCAGGTAAGTTTTTCTCGCGCTTTTTAATTTCCGATGACCAGATGCCCCTCTGTGTGCTCGTTACAAGCTGAATGGGATCTCTATGTAGCGGAACAGAGGAAGGGATGTGTGTGTATATATATATAGAGCCGTTTCTGCCTGACCTCAATGAGAAACAAGAGAAAGAGAGAGAGAGAGAGAGGTGACCCCTTCTTTTTCGTCGGATGACCCCGTAAAAATCGCAGGAACCGGTTTTACTCGCATCGTTCGCCACTGCTCTATTCTTAACCCCTCTCTCCCTATCGCAAACTCTCGGACGTTACGCGCTCTTTTTATATAAAGGGTCATAGTGTAGTGTATACACGTATGGGCGGCCGGTTTAGCGACGCAGGTACACGTGTCTGTGTGTGTGCGCGCTTGCGTTTTGTCTCCTCGACGAGCCGTTACAAAAGCGGCTGTACTCGACAGAACGAATGGGAATTAATCGGAGAATCTCGGATTTTGAGCCGCGCGGGACTAGACGCTGAAGGCTTCGTGGAAATGTACGGCTTGTGATTTCGGGAGTTTGCAACAAGACTTTGTCAAGTTTTATGATGATGGAAAGTTTGCGTCTAAAGGAGTTTTCAATGTTACTGATTGCGTCCACTTATATAATCATAAAATAATCGTGTTATGCAATTTTTGATATATATAGAAAATGTATAGTATACAATAGTAATGGTATTAAATCAAAACCATAGATTACGTCAGCTATTAATTAACAATCATAATTGATTTCAATCATAATTGAACAATCAGACTTATGTTTTGAATAGCGTCGTTTAACTAAATATTTTACAAAAAGTATCAATTGCTTCCATTAGAAAAAAGCTCGAGTTGTCAATGTTATCGAATCTCTCAATTTCAAGCACAAAGGGCCAAGCCTCATTTCATTAATGCTTACAAAGCAGGAGAGCACAAAAATAGCCGATAAGGAAGGTCCAGAGACAAACGATTACAATAAGGGTGGAAAAAACAATTTTAAGGAAAAGTACGCGCGGGCGAAAAGGGGGAGGGTGGAAGCCTACTTAAAAGTAAGAGAAGCAATTCTCATTCGTAGTCGTCTGCGCTTTACAAAAGCGTTTAAATGAAAATTGTGCACTTCTCAGTCGCGAGTTAGGGAGGGCTGTACGGAGGCCGAGAGAAAGAGGGGGTGGAGAAACGAACGAGAGAAAAGAAAGGAGAAAGAGAGAGAGAGAGAGAGAGGAGGGAAAAAAGAAAGAGAGAAAAAAGAATCGGAGAGAAAGGCCGCTTCGGAGAGCTCCGAGGAAAACTACGGCGAAGAAAAGGCGAACTCGCGAAATGGAAGAGTTGCGAGGGAGAGAGCGAGAGAGAGAGAGAGCGAAAAAGAGAGAAAATTGGAAAGAGCCAGAGCGACTCGAGATGGGCTGCTAACTTATCATACGTATTTTATGCATAGAACCGAATTATTTACTTCTCTGAAATTTTTAAGCGAATTCTTTATTGTGAGTTCGAATAATTTGAATTGCTTGAAATGATGAAAAAACAAATTTGACCACATTTTCAATTCAATTGTTCATATTTTTAAACTGTAAGGTAATTCAATACATAGAACTTGAATAGTATGTATATTTATTATTATTTTATACAAAATTATACATATTCATATTCTTTAAATGTTGGACAAACTCAATTATTCACTAAAAGTGTATATAATGCAGGCTGCTTTTTTAAATCTGCACGAAGTCTGTTGAAATCATTCGTCATTCGCGCGAACTCTTGGCAAGCGTAAATCAAACAAAGGGCATCTTAAAAACGTAAGCTTACATAGCAACCCCCCTAATCAAGCACATTTCCTACCATAAGAATTACGCAATCCGCTTCTAGAAAGTTGGGCAAACAATAACTTATGCTTTAAATAAATCTCGAATGCCGGTTTCTCTGAAATAAGCCAGGGAGAAAGAGAGGCGCCGGAGTAAGCCTGAGCGGAGAGAGAAAAAAAACGCGCTAAGAAGAAGATAGAGCTGCGCGAGGGGGTGGGATGCAGAAAGACGTCGAAGCGGAGAGGGAGAGAGAAAGAGAGAGGGAGAGGGAAAGAGAGAGAGATAGGACGGCATTAATTACGCCCCTTTATTATAAAAACTAAACTCTCCCTCCGGTCTTTCAGTTCGGGGGTGGGTTCGGGAAAAGCCGTGGGGCAGCCCCTGGATAGATAAGGAAGGAAAAAGATCTCTCATTCCCCTCTACAAACTCTCACTCTGTCTCTTTCTCTCGCTCTTTCTCCCTCTTTTGCTTCTACTCTCCACCCTCGTCCCTCTGTTCAATTTAAAATACTTAATCTGTCTTAGTCGCCCGCTCTCTCGCTTTCTTTCTCTCTCTCTCTCTCTCTCTCTCTTTCTCTTTTTAGAGCGAGCGAGAGAGGGAGAAAGCGAGCCGAGGGGTTGTCAAATGCAACTGCGGCGAATCTCGCAGATTTTAGCGTCCATTAAGGCACATCAAGGTCAGAGCTGATGGCGGAAATATCGCGGGCAATTTCTATGCGCTAAATGGAATATTTTGTAACTTTATTTTTTCATCTCCTCATTTTCCATCTCTCGCTTCTTTATTTATTTTCACTGGTTTAAGTCGATAAGAAGTCTTTTTTTGCATCGGCGATGGCACGGGATTTTCGAATGAAATATGAAGAAGCATTATTCATTGATTTATGGATTGTGGGATAATAAAGCATTCGTATTTAAATGTTAATGTGGTTATCTCCTCAACAAATATTGCATGGTCATTATTTGATAGATAAAAAATATCTAATAGTATTATTTATTACTCTTGCAAAAATTATTCACATTTGGTACCATAAGCTCTATCTATGATTGCTTTTTATATGAAAAAAGTTATACCAACAAAAGTATCTTTGTGCTCTTCGATATAAATATTGAATCGCGCAAATCAAAGAATAGCGTACATTTTCTAAATTCAAATCCTAGCTATAAAACCAACGAATATCAATAGAATATCGAATTAATCACCCTCCTCACATCCAAACATCGAATCTCCACAAACTTCATAATCTGAAAAAAAAAAACACATTCCTAATTTTAATTCTTTTTAACCCACGCAATTATTCCATATCTCCATAAATCCGAGCCGCGCGGCAACCCCTCGAAAGGCTTCTCTCGCATGTTCTCTCGCGAGAAATTAAATCCGAACGAAAATTCGCGGCAGCTAAATCAAACCCCAGGGGACGACATTCCAGTCGCCGCAATCGGTGTGTAAAAAAGGGAAGAACCGGTTGAGAACCGCGGGTGAAAATAAGAAACGGCAAAATGGCGAGGATTTTAATTTGCATCCCCCGTGCATTTCGTTTCACCTCTCTCCTCTTGCCCAAACCGAGGCGTCTTCTGTTTCGCGCAGACAGAGAGAAAGAGAGAGAGAGAGAGAGAGCCGCCTTTCGCTAGACGCGGGAAATAAGTAGCAGGGTATTTATGCGTGCCTAATAAAATACATGTGTACGGGGCGGCGTTATTTACGTCGTGCGTTGCAGTGGAGTTGGACAGCGCTGAGGGATGAAAGGGGGCGAGAGATGCTTGCTACTGTTACTTTGGGCTTGGGGAAAAGCGAAGGACCCGCGCTAGGTTTTATTTGCTCAGGGACTTTTTGGCTATTTGAATATGTTAATTTATTGATTGATCGGGGCGATGTTCTTCGAGGACTGGTATTGCGATGAATTGTATAGCTGCTTGCGTAATTTGAATCGGGGGCTAACAAAGAAATTTTGTTGCAATAAAAATAATTTTTCACTATTTCTAAAATCATTAGTTTGCTAAATAATGCAATGACTTTGAATGTTTTATCGGTATACTTTTTATACACTTTTCACATAGTTTATGAAAAACAACATCTCGAAGATAAAGTATGAACATTGAAAATGTTAATTAAATTGTAATTAAATATGTATCTCGTAAAAGTCAAATAGTTCTTCTAAACACAGACAAAAAGTTTGAGGCATAAAGGTCAACAATAATGGTAAATAAATATTTCTTGCCTGATAATATTTATTTCTGGTTTTAAACGCTAATACAGATCTTTAACAATTATAACCAATGTAGTAGGGCTGCTAAAGATTATATGCTATATATTTGTGTAAATATTTACTGAAGATACACGATTAAACAAAGTATTCGGTATATCCTTTATCTATGCCATCAATTACATCACGGAAACAGTCTCGCGATCACTGGGTATCTCTCTAAAGTATAACAGCCCTAAACCACTCTGAACTCCTCCAACATCAGCAAAAATCACTATAATTCCAAAATGTCAGGCTATTAATCAACATATCAGCTTTACCATCCCAACCCCTAGCGGTGGCTCAAGATCACAACCGATAAGAGAACTGCACGCGACATTTAAACCCTCGATATTTTTCCACGCTGTGATCAAGCATCAGAAGTCAAGCGCCGCGTCTAAGGAAGGCCCTGCCGTCTCAGTGAACCCCTTAATTTTTCCGATTTCTCAAGACGTCACTGCTGCCCGAGACCCTTTCAACCCTCCTCGCGCGTCGATTTCCTCGGACTTGGTACCCCCTGTCCCTTATCCTCCCGGCATAGCAAATAACTTTCATAATTCTCGATTAGAAAGTTTTCCAGCTCGGGGGGCGCGCGCCGAAGAGATGATGACGAAGACCAACTGGAAGAAGCAAAAGAAGAAGAAGAAGAAGCAGAAGAAGAAGAAGAAGACCCGAAGACCTAGGAGGAAGAAGAAGAAGAAGGAGATCGTCCTCTTTTTCGTTCTCTTTGAACGGAGATCTCTCGAGGAGTGAGGGCAAAAGGTGGGGTGTAGAGGAAGAGAGCAAACAAGAAAGAAGGAGAGCAACGGCAAGCCAGCACCAGCACCACCACCAGCAGCAGCAGCAGCAGCGGCGGCGGCAGCTCCTCAGATTTTCAAAGAAGCGATGAAAAACGAAATCGACGTTACGTTCCCCCGTTCCTCGGAGGAAAATTCATTATTCACCCGGGGAAGAAGAAGGAGGTGGGTTGAGAAGGATGTAGCTGTAGCGCGTCTATCTCTCCCCACCCCCAGCCACCTCCTCCTTTTCCTCCTCCTCCTTTCTTTCTTTTCTTCGTCTTCCTCCTTTTAACTTTTCTCTCCCTTCTCGACCTCGCTCACTCTCTCTCTCTCTCTCTCTCTCTTTCTCTCTCATCGTTTTTTTCTTCCTCCAACGCCGGGCCAACTTCCAGCTCTCTTTCTCTCCGCGATCTATATACATGTATATATATATACACAAACTCTGGCTCTGCAGAATGGCGGATCATTAACGGGAGATATCGCAAGCGCGTACCAGTTTTCTACCTTTGCGTCTGTGTACATCGTGTCGGGTGTGTAAGTGAGTGGGTGTGCGCGGGGTATAAAAGAGCGGCTGCCGCGCTTGTGTGTTTTCTTTTTCCTTCTATATATATCTACACGTCAAGAGCCACTTAAGCGTAGCGATTTTTGCCGCTGACTGTAGTAATATTGTGAACTATATAGCGTCCTACATATATATACGCGGACTGGGTGCTGTATGTGTGTTTCGAGGTACCGGTTAGGACTGCCCCGAGGGTCAGCTAAAAAGGGTCACTTCTCTCTCTCTCTCTCTCTCTCTCTCTCTCTCTCTCTCTCTCTCTCTTTCTCTCTCTTTCTCTCGCTCTGACTGTTTTTCTTTCTTCCTCTCGACATATGGCGCTCGTTGGACCCGAGAGGAAGGAGAAGATTTCAATGGGTCTTTCGGTTTGATAGTTTTTTATAGGAGTGGGTAGTGTAACTATACTCGACGATGTATATTTAAATTGAATGGATGAATCCAAAGGATCGCTGATTTATAGCGTATTTTGATGATACCGGTGTGTTACGAGGGAGTGACAGTGTTCGCAATGATTCGTTTCATTTGTCAGCTATTTCAAGTAATTTTCTAGAGTAATTACCGAATTAACACAGAATTTTACCTTTTACAACTTGTTACAAACTATAACTCTGGATAATGAAGATCTTCAGCATTCATGTACACAATATCCATTGATGATATTTTAAAAGTTTGCAGCATTCTAACTTTGTATTATGATATAAAGCGTATACTAAAAAGTACTTTGAAAGTTCAAAATTATTGTTCCAGCTTCAATAGCATTAATAACCTTTCCAAGGATAAACCAATAAAGTGGACCGTGGTTTTTTTTTGTTGTTGCAATTATTATACATCCTGGGCTTTCTGGCAATCTCAAAAATGAAAGCTCGAATGAAGCAGCTAATAAATTTGCGGGAGCAAAGGCAGCATTCTCCTAGCTGATTGAATGAAAATTATTTTCCAGAAATTAAATCCCATTTGGTGCGCGCGTGTAGCAACAAGAAAATATTAATTGAAGGCCCCGCAACGAAAAAATGTTGCCGGTTATCATTTAAATACCGCTTACTTCCGAGAAAATAATTAGTTTCAATAGTCGCAAAGAGTCAGTTTTTACCCTCGACTCTCTCTCTCTCTCGCGCTAATTTCTTCTTTCGTCCCAAGATGCAAGCTGCAGGCAACACACGCGGAGTCTCTCGCATAATTACCTGTTTTATATGCACCAGGCGCCACAGTGGAAAAAGTGGAAGAAGCGAATGTACCTCAACCGATACCGAATAGTACGGTACAACGACGGTATACCAGAATGAACGAACTCTCAGAGGTCGAAGACGGACAAGCCGTGCCCGGCAACAATGGCCAGCGGAAAGAATGAGAAATGGGCAAAATTACTGGAGGAGGCGAAGGAGGAGCTGAACAGATAAAGAAAGATCAAGGTGGGAAGGCAAGACACGGCACGGACGGGGGGAGGGGGGGATAGAGGATCTCTCTCTCACTCTCTGGTGGTGGTGGTAGTACTTCGCTTCATTAATTTCTCGCAAAGACAGTGTCAGAGCCACGGGGTCCGCCGGCTCCGCTCGACTGCTCGCTGGCCTGGTATTTAAATTCAAAAACGAGAGCAAAAGAGCCTCTCTCCTCCGGGGGGTTGGAAAAGGAAGAAACGAGACAGAGAATGAGAGAGAGAGAGAGAGAGAGA
>UELV01088566.1:0-16349 GCA_900490015.1 Megastigmus stigmatizans | reverse complement strand
GAGAGAGAGAGAGAGAGAGAGAGAGAGAGAGAGAGAGAGAGAGAGAGAGAGAGAGAGAGAGAGAGAGAGAGGCAAGCAGAGCTTTTCCGGATCGATATCCCCGTCAGGGTATGAACGGTAGGGGGTTGGTCGTCGACTCCACGGTGGCGGCGGCGGCGGCGGCGGCGGCGGCGGCGGTGGCGGCGGGTTTATAGTTGGCCGTTAAACCACCCCATCTAGCGGTGGGTGTCATCGGCCGGCCCGCGCATGCGCCTCGGACCCCGTCAAAACCACGTATCCAGCCGCCAGTCTACTCTCCGCTCGAGCCAGTAACACACAAGGCCGCCTGGCAGTCGGCGCTTTTCTCTATTGGGACACAAACTGTATCCGCCGTGTGTGTTGTTAGACCTGTACCGCTCCCTCCGCCGTCTGTCGCCGATCGGGGGCTGTTTTATCGGAGTCGCGAAGAGGGCGCAGACACTCTCGCGAGCTGCTGTAGAGATGGTGCGCGACGGTGTTTACATTCACGCCAGTGGGACGCAGTGCGATGACGACGATCCTGTTGTTGTTGTTGTTGTTGTTGTCGTTGCCACCGGGTCGTTGTGTTCGTTGTCTTCCACCGCTTATTCATCCTCGCTTTGTACCTCGGTGGCATCTTGAGACTGTCGCCGATACTGCAGTGCGTGGGTCCTTCGTAATGTCGGCTTTTATTGCGTTTCGCCCACAACCTACCCCGTGTGTATGTGAGTGGGATTGCGAGTCTGACCTTTGAGGAAACACGCAAGCGCCGAATTCCACTGGCCGAGTAAATAACCCTGCTGCATACGGTGGACTTTCTTATAGACCGTATAATAGGAGTCGAAGCTTTTTTTCTCTTCCACGTATGCGCGCGCCTGTGTGTGTGTGTATAGATGCATGTCATGCAGTCGGCCGAACAAAGACACACACGGGGGTTGAGTCTCTTACTATACGTGTGTATGCTTATATATGACCTACTTCCTTTTTTTTCCGCACTTCTCTCCAGGAGAACTCCATATTCGGTGTGTGTTTGCGAGTCCGTGTGTGTGTTTGTGTGTGTATAAGGTTAGGCTCACCACCACCGCGCGACGTATTCCTTTTCCCTTCGGCAGCTCAATTACTTGATTATTTGCCATTCACCATATACCAGCCTCGTCTGTTATTACACTTCCTCCTTATCCCACGACCCGTGGCTCCTTCACGACCTTATATATACCTATATAAGACCGATGATCGTTCGTCAAACAACAAACAAACATCGCACTGCGCACCGCTGCAAAAGCTACCGACGCCGATGTATATACATATATGTATATACATGTGTGTGTCGATTCGATGGCTGCTTGAGTGTGTGTGTGTGTGTGTGTGTGTGTGTGTGTGTGTGTGTGTGTGTGTCTATAACGTGCGGTCAATGTATGTAATATAGGTGAAGAAAAAGAGGAGTCCGTCGTCCAGGAAAATGTCACGTAAGAAAGCACGTCGAGCCTACTGTAGCTCGAGCTACACCTGCAAGCTCGTAACTTAGGGGGTGTAGCAACCGGATGGCTTGCAAACGTAAGCGCAAAAAGTAGAGAGGAGCGCAGAGTGTGTGCAGTGTGTGTCTGTCCAGTGGTGTATACGAGTGCGTGTCACTCAAAGAAGATAAGAGAAAAAGAAAAAAAAGGAGAAACATTACGTGGACATGGTGGAAAAAGACGCAATGCGGTAGCGACAGCATTGCCCAGGACACTGTCAGTGGTTGTCAGTGAAAAATTATTGGTTGTCTCATATCACGTGTCTGTCTGGTGTGTATGACCGATCGGAGAAGTAGTGGAAGAGCGCGTGCCGGATAACGGAGGCGCCTCTACGGCGATGATCGGATACAATCAGCACAATTCCGGCTACAATAAGCTATTCACCCAGGTATATACATATACGTATCACCGATATTGCCAGTCGCCACGTTTGTTTTGGCTTCGGGGGGGTTAGTGTTGAGTGAGAGAGAGAGAGAGAGAAGCGGGTCACGCGGAATGAATCGAGGCTTAATTTATTCCATTAGCTCTCGTTAGCGCCTTTCGCCTCTCGTACATCTCGTCGTTCATCTCATCCCCCCGAGTGTGTGTAGCGTGAACTTTATATATATATATGTACAATCACTATGACGAATGATTCGCGCGACGGCGGCGTGCTGCTTTTTAAAATATTGCTAAAATGTCATTGTATATAGGGAACGGTTCAATTTTGCAAAGTGGGTCTTGCGAGTACTGCCTATATATATACGTGCAGCACGCGTCTTTTATAGTAAAGTTGTCCCAAGCGCTGTTTACGACTATATCGACATTCTCCGATAATACACCTTATTGCTCCTTTTTTTTACGTCCTTTTCACACCTACACCACATTATGCGAGTGTGCGGCTATATATGTATACTGTGCACATTTACCAATCGATCGTGACAACATTTAAGGGATGAATTTTTCAAACGAGTCAAGTATATACGTACGTATATATATAGCACTATTTTCTGTCCAGTATATATCCTCCCTCCGTATACGTACAACATATGCAATCGATACGGAACATTGAATTTTCTTTGAATCATTATATCGGCGAGTATGTCAACCTTGAAATGCAAGCTCACTCTCTCTCTCTCTCTCTCTCTCTCTCTCTCTCTCTCTCGGTTGTTTCGAAAAGAAACAGGACATTCATCAGCGGAAACAATGTCTGCGCACAATTATTCCTCGTGCCAACAGCATCATCCCTCTCTCTCTCTTCGATTTTCATTATTACAACACACTTCTCGCTCCTTGTTCCCCGCATGAAATAATTCCCGTGTGCACTCGTGTGTGTACGGTCTATAACCGAGTTGCAGAGGCCTATATATTTCTTTATAAGCCTGCGCGCGTGTGTGTGTGTGTGCACATATCGAGGCCGAGGCACACTATCGGTAATGCGTAAATAATTGAGGGCCGCGCGCGACTCTCTTATAATATACCTCCGATAGATAGAGCGAGAAAATCCGTCGCGTGTGCAGTCCACATCCTTCGAGGATATTATAAGTGCCGTATATATACGTATAATCAAGTTCGCGCGCGCGCTCCTCGCGAAGACAAAAGCTGCACCCCTTGCCATTCTCGCGCTTTGTACAGCGCGCAGTTTTTTTCCAATGCAGCTTCATCCCCCTATCTCTTACGTTTTAATGCTCGCTCGAGCGCGAGATATACATATAGGAGACTACTCGTCCTTTGAATCTTTATTTTATTCCCACTTTATTATCTTTTTTTTTCCACTCTGTGCGCCTCTCGCTTTCAACGAGAGAATACGCCGCTGCCGCTGCGCTTTTTTTTTTCTTCTTCTAGACACTGCACGTGAGGTGCCTTGGCTCGACCTTCGCGAGAACCTTCCAACTTTAACTATATAGGCGTCGATCGGTTTTTGTTATAAATATAATGTGATTGTTCACCGGGGAAAGTCTATCGGTACCCTGATAATATTTATGCGCTTGTGTGGCTTTTATAATGTGTACTGGGCAGAGACACTTTTATATCGGTGGTCGGTCGTTAATAATATGACAATACTGCGGCATTTCTAGTTCTGCAATCGCGAGCGCCATTCCTTTTTAGATAAACGGCAACTGTTACTCTTACAATTTTGAGGTTATATATATATACATCGTGGCGCGCCCCCGTAGAGAGCGTAAACATTGAGAGAGAGAGAGAGAGAGAGAGAGAGAGAGAGAGAGAGAGACTCAAGTGCTTATTACGATTTGAAAATGGGACGGATTACGCGAATGCGAGCGAGGCAGTAAAAAAAGAGTCGACTGCCTTTTAAAAATTTAGCCATTTATTGCGGATAATTCGCTCCACTTTCCATCCGACTCTCTTTGATAGACGTGAATGTAAAAATCTGAATGCATTTCTGTCACGACATACCATTTGATATGGTCTTATATGCGTATATGCGGTACGTCGCGGTTTTCATGGCGATTTTACTGCGGTGAAGATATATTGTCGAGACTATCAGTCACAATTTTGATAAATTTTCTAAGGCTTTCTCTCTCTGAGTGCCGTTTTTTTATCCTATGCTTCGCCTCTTTTGATGCACGAAAGTAAGCTTTTATTATTTTTAAAAGTGGAAGATAGTTACCGCACAATGCAGTAAATCTGTATCGTTCTGTTCGATAACTTTTTACAATAATGCTGGAAATATTTTGATTGTTCTATAAATACATATACAGATTCATCGTTTCTGTATAGAAATATAATTTAATTAAAAAAAAAAAAGTTACTGCAGGTAATATTATTTTGTGACTCATAAATCAAGACATTTATCTGAGGTAATCAATTTAAGATTCCACTAATAGTGCTGAATGAAATGAAAAGTTTTTATTGTTTTTTACACATATAGTTTAATTGTTTCATATAAATTGAAGGAGTAGAAATGAATTGCTATTTTAATGCTTAAGTGGTCAACTACTGTATTTAGTTCACATGTCATAAACGTCACTTATATTTTCATAGTCGCGGATAAGCATTTTTACTTAGAATTTACAATCAACCCATTTTATTGTACTGATATAATAAAAAAATATAGTCCGATTGCTACTGTAGCTTCGCAGTTGACTCTAGAAAACTTTATTTAAAAACACGTTCCAGTTACCAGCTATAATCGAAACGAAAAAATCCCAAACTTGATCGTGACATTATAAACTAATTTTAAATTAGTATAATTATTATCATTTTATTAAAAATAGAGATCCGATTTGCATAATGATAAAAAAATAGCTGACTCTGCGTCACCAACTTCCCTTATCTGTTTTTTAATTTTCTTTCGTCGTAAAAATTACATGTAAACGTAGCCGAAAAAAGAAAGAAGCGCAGCGCATTGTTTATAATAATAAGCAAACGAGAAAATTTTCCCATCTCCTCGACAATGTGTGCAAAGACCGTTTGTATGGTATAAGGAAAGAGAGAGAGAGAGAGAATTAGGGCGGTTGCTATAACAACGACCCTCCAACCGACTTGAATTCTACCCCAAAATCAAATCTTCCGCCAAGAAACTTACCTGGCCGCTTTCTCGTTCTCCCGAAATTTTCCTTTTCTCTCACACTTTTGCGCAGCTAACGTTTTTATTTGCGCCTCGTTCACGTGTTGTTAATTTTCCCCACTGTGCTCTCAAGGATTCTATTTTAAAAGGCTTTTAAATCCTCTCGCCAGTCGCGTAAGCTCGTAAAGCACATAAGTTGCACTGGTTGTTGCTATTGCAGCCAATTTCAAGACGCTAAAAGACACTGGTTTGATTGGGAAATTTGTAAATTGATTCTTTTAGCGTTGGATGCTTGTTTGGCTTTGGTGGTTAAAGCTTTATGTGTCAAAAATTAGTCTTTATACGGTTCTTGAATTCTATGGAGCGACTTTTTTTCATAGCCCCAGGACAATAAATTGTCCAATTTCCATTTTTATGTATAACGTCTTTGGTACATCTTCTTTAGGAAATTTGAAAAAATTCAATACGCTAGGAATATTTAGTGCCTAGTTTGCATCAAATTAGAATAACTATCTTTTATCGTTAAATTTATATATTTTAAAGGCAGCATAATTTTGGTTTTAAAACAGCTCCGTTACTATACAAACCGTTAATCTTTTCGTAATATTCGCGCTAAAATTAGTGGACGTGCATTAGAAACTTTTAATCGACCAATGACGATTCGATCAATATACTACTTTGAACTCGACCATATATAAGTTTGCCTACACCTTATTTGAATTATACTTATCACCACATCCTAATTCCGAACATACAGGCCAATAATAGCTTTACATTTACCACATCGATAGCACATAATTTCCAGTACAAAATGCGACTAATGACGTATAATGCGTCACTACCGCGGTGAGCTTTTACGTAAAAACTAATCGATCTCTCGGTATGCACACGTCCATTATTCACGAAAAGCGAGCAGCACAAATTAATCATGACCGCACACATAGAGATAATCACCATCGCCGACCCGCTGAAACATCTATTCTCGTGCGCAAACCACTTTTTATTCATTCGATTTTGGTGCTATGCACAAGTCCGCGAGCCGCGCTCAAGGCAGTGCAACTCTTTTTTTATCGAATTACATCGCGGCGAAAGGATGTGGGTGTGTGTGTACGTGTCCTATAAGGGATCGATTTGTCGTACGTCTTATACTTGGCAAACGATTGAGAATTTATGTTAGCCTTATATTGCCCTGGAGTAATAATTGGGGAATAGGACGAAACGAAAGGTATATCTTTTTCGCTGGCAGTATCGAGACGGACGTCAAAACTTGACGATCGGAATGGATGGTTTCGTTCTTCTCGGACTCGGTGGACGAGGGAAAAAATGGCCCGTGGGACTTTTTATCCGTTTTCGTTGTTTCCACGGCTCTTGAAGTTCTCCTCCGCTCGTTCCGTCTTACCGCCAGGGAGCATGGGAGCCAAGCTCCAACGGGCAAGTCGTAAATGCACCTTCGTACGTTGCCTTTTAATCTAGCCCCCGATTGCCGATGCGGCAAACTTTTTACTTTTTCGATTCGGTAAAAGAAAAGTTAGATCGAAATGTTCGACTATGAGAATATCGTCGAATTCACTCCTGACTTTTTTACCGTGCAAGGGAACCGATGTGCATATAGTGAGCGCTGGGGATTTTATTATTGTCGTGTCATGGATGAAAATACTTTTTTTCAGGTAGTTTAAAGTACAGGGCATTTAAAGGGGCGTTTTGAAAAGTTATGTGAATTTAATTTAACTTTTAAATGAATGAGAAATTTTCATTTTTTAACGGCGGTGCAACTGTTCCAACTTTGAATGAGCAAATGCGAATCATTTTTCCTTATATAACTTTGTTTATTCAATATTTATGCGCTAGACAATTGAAATATGTTTAACTTGAGTGTAGCTTTGATACTTGTACATACTACAAACTTTCCGTAAGCTCACACTGTTACTATAATCATTAACTTTAGCATCTACATGCCCATAAACATCAAATACATTAACTTTTACATCAATTATTGTATATTGATGTATTGTAAAAAGAATACAATAAAACAATGGCATTGTAACATGATTGTATTCAATGCTGAAAACCTCGAGAGAAAATTGATAAGTCATAGTTTGTTGAATCATTCACAGGTTTTACCCACATCGATAACACTTTTCTAAAAATAAAAATGATAAGTCACGAGTATTTCCATTTTCATAGCAAGATTCTCGATAGACCAGATACTCGACAAGAGTCAAATAAAACTAACAATTCAAATTCAGTGTATATTCCATTAAAATTGCTGGGAAGGATGAATAAATTTTCCCACCTGAAGCAGTACTTAAAACAGCGTTCGTTTTAAGTACCGCGTCTAAAGTCACGACTGAAAATTCATCACCGACTGTTTCGCGCAGTCGGCAAAATGTTCAACGTCTCTATCCATTAGACGCGTTTAAAACGCCCACTGCACACCCGCAATATTTTGCCCCATATATGCTATACATTACCCTCTATTACGACATGAAAATTTTCCACTCACAAACCATTAATAGGCCACTATAATCAGCCGGTAGTTAAAAATTACACCTTGTTTCTCGTCCACACCTAAGTATACCCATAGGGGATTCGACATATTGATTAAGCAGTAAACTTCGCGTTATGTGCATGCATACGCGAAAGAAGCGAACGGGGTTACCTCCATACATACATATATATATAATTACACTCCGATTCCGAGTGAATAAATGATAGAAGCTCGCATATCAGCGCAAACATTGAATATATATATATTTAGATGCACCTTGCGTCCCTTTATTATAAAGCGTATATATAACACGAAAGAAGTTTGTGCTCCGTATATCTGCGGGTGCAAGTGATATAAAACATTCATCGGTGTACACGCTTGTTTCAGGGCTCGGCGGACTCGAACTATTCGCAGCCGAGCTCGGATCTCTCGCTGGACGAAGAGAAAGAGAGCTTGCGCCGCGAGAAGGAGAAGCAGGCCCTCAATCAACTCGACAAAGCTAGGGTGAGTTCATCACTTCTTTTTCTTCTTGCTCTTTCATTTTAGCTCTCTCGACCGTCCCTTCCTTTTACGTGCTTGTCTCGCTATATACCGCTTCATTTTTTTAGACCGGAATTTCAACTGTTAGAATTATGCTGGAGAGCTATTTGCGTTTTTTTTTTATTTAATAAATTGTTCGTTGAATAGTTTTTGTGTTATGCATCTAGCGTGAAAGGAATAGCGAGGGTTGAATTTTATCATGCACTGTTAAGAGAGATTAATTGTGCTTGATGAATGAGGCATTCGCATCGTTACATTTCAATAAATTCGTCATGCATTTATATGCTTAAATAAATGATCGAGTCAATAACTATTTATCAATATTCAGCTATTAAAGCAGTTATGATGTATAGGATAGTTACTGGGTCCCTTGAGTGAACGACGTATTCAATTATCGAATGAAGTATTAATCATTGCTTATACTTAATATTAAATTTTTATGATAATAATGAAGGAATTTAAGGTCCAAATTAAATTTATAGGGTCAAAAACCCCAAAAACATATATAATAACCAGTAAAGAATTTCAGGCAAATCGATCAAATCGATTAAGAAAACTTTGAGCACAATTAAAAGCAATAAGTAGCAATCAACCTGTCAATATTTGACGACGCCTTAAATAGGCCATATACACAGGCAGAGCGAAGAAACTTTATTAACAGTCTCAATGCGCGATGATAAGTGGATAATTCATGTCGTTGCAAAGTAATATCGCTCAAAGTTACAGCTGTTGACCGTAAAGGGTTCGCTCGTGCGCGCGCTAAATAGGCTTATTTGCATTAGAAATGGAAAGCGTGTCATTGGATATGTTATATATATATGAGGACGACGCCTGGGGTCGAAGTATGTAAGTGGGTGGACGAAGAGTAGATGATTGCGAGCGTCTGGAATATAAGGCCTTTTATAGCATGGCAAATGTAATCCAGGGCAGGAAATGTGAAAAATGAAATGACAGAGCGTGGCAATAAAGTAGTCGTGCCTCATATATTTTTCACCCCTCTTTCTATCGCATACGCAAAATTCTCGAAAGATTGTGCACGGGACTGTACAAATTTTCCTGCCGAGAAATGCTAAATATTTATTTTTTTCTTCCTTTTCTCTTGACCTTGGGCTGCTTAAGACTTTAGAATTTTTCATTTCGTTCAAGCTTTCAGAGCCGTAAATTCGGTATGAAAGTAGGGTAGGGATACCTACGCAAATTGTAAAGGAACAATTGATATTTTGAAGATCTGAAATAAAGATGTGAACGTTGTTGTTTTGTGTTGCAGACGAAACCGGTAGCGTTCGCAGTGCGAACGAATGTCAGCTATGATGGAACCATCGACGACGATTCGCCGGTTCACGGCTCGGCCGTCAGTTTCGAAGTTCGAGACTTTCTCCACATCAAGGTAACTTAGAGAAGCATGAGATCACAATCATCCTTCATGTCCATAATCTCTTAATCTGAGATATTTAATCGCGTTATCGGATTCTCTGAACTGTTCTAAGGCAATGTACTCTGGGATAAGGGATATTTTGATGTTGCTATAAAGCCAATCGCAAGTTAGCATTCTGCTTTCATCATTTTATAAAAAGCTCTTAATGATGGGGCTATTTGGGGAGTGCAGATGAAAATATCGTTTCACCGAGTGGGTTGATTCGGTGAACCCAACTAGTTGTCCTCGTAATTCGAATACATTTTGATGGTTTTACTTACAACGGATTCGTAATCAGCGACCTTAAAATCCCTGTATACCAATTCTCAAGTTAAACCATCAACATGTGTCAGCGAGGGTTAATCGAATACAGTGCTTAACGCAAATTAATCATGTATTTGAATCAATTTACAAAACATTCTAAAGTCCAATAAAAAGCCCTTGGCTAATGATGTGCGTCCCTTTAAAATTCCACCAACTTTGGTCACAACTCGATAATTACAATAACAATCAACGACTCGTCGTCCTTTTCCCGAGAGTACATCGTCGAAAGAACCTATTCGCGGAAAAAGTGATAAGGGGGATGAGCCTTGGCAAATGAGTCTTTTTCTTTTCCCGTTGCCCCGGCGCCCCTTTGACACATTGGGCACACACGTGTGACGCACACTTGACAATTGAACTGGTGGTGGCTCGCACACCCGCATCGTCACGCCATTGCAGGAGAAGTACGACAACAACTGGTGGATCGGGAGGCTCGTGAAGGAGGGATGCGAGGTCGGCTTCATACCGTCGCCCGTCAAGCTGGAGGCACTGAGGGTGCAGGCCTCGGCGGCACGCGGTACCAAGGGCCTCTATTCGAACGCACGCGGAGGGTCTTCGGGGAACCTTGGTGAGAGCGGTATGCCCTCACGAGGTTCCACACCGCCCACACCAGGTAGCCCCCCCCCCCCCCCCCCCTTTTTTGACAAAGAAAAAAAAAGAAACAAAGAGCAGAACGTATACAATAACCGTGTATTGAACTAAACCTTTTTTTTTTCCTTTTTTGTATTTTTTGATACTCTGTCTTTATTATATTATCTTCTCTGTCTATATTTTGTTTATCTATCTCTCTGTGCTACTTACTTACTACTTGTGCTACCTTATTACAACGACGTTTGCTACAATGCGAGACTCGAGACGTAATATTTATGTGATTTGCCATCTTTACCCCATCTTGATTGACACTCTCCTTCTCGCATTGCAACTCTTGCTCTATATATACATATATTACTGTGTACTTTTGTGTACATTACATTTTATATACGTACATGTAATTTGTCTATATATATTTATTATTACATTGTTAACTGTCTTTTTACTTGTTCTATATCTTTCTGAGATGTGACGATTCAGTAAATAAAGAAAAAGATATATTCCTCGTACCCTCGAAGACCCTCGAGGTAGTGACTTTAATATAAATTTTTTTTTTTTGGTTCAGTTTTTTATTGGCGTCGATCGGTAGTGGCGATCGACTGCGTGCAAATTTTGTTTCCGGTTCCATTCATATAACGTGCGATTTATCATGTAGAAGCTGAGGATCAGTCGTGTATCGAACCGCGCGATATATATTATATATATATATATCTCACACTCTCACATCAACATCTCATTCTCAAATGTATATTATATATATGAATTATATATGCGCCACAAGCCGTAATGTTTACAAATTATTGCAACAGATGGACAATAATATTGGCCAACGTCCTTGATAATACAATCGAGGGTTCTCTCTGACTCCAAGTTTTCTTTCCTCTTTTTTTCTCTTTTTATTCTCGGATCTCTCCCGTCTCTCACGTGACCAGTGCTTTTTACTGTGACTTTTCAAAGAACTTACTTTAAAGCTCCATCTTGTAACAAGGTTTTTTTTTGCTTTTTTATTATTGTACGTCTAACGAGTCCTTTTTTTTTATTAACCTGTAATTTGTAACGCTAATTACCTTTTATTTATACATCTGATACCTTTGTGTTCCTCGATTCCTTTGATTTGTTAAAAAATGATCTTGTTTTGTTTAGATAAGTGCATACAAATGTAACTCGAATGTGTATCTAAATAAAACTACACAATGAAATAAAATACATTTCTTTTATAACATTTGACTAATAAGTGTTTTCTGGATAATTTAAACTATTTTGAATTAATTTTAGTTTGTATTTGAAGACAAAATAACGATCTGTTGAAATTCTAATATATAAATTCAAGTTTTAATATCCGGTAGCTTTCTGAGTAACGAGGCAGCTTTTAACTGACCAGAACCGGTGGATATCTGCTTTAACGTCAAATTTATCTCGAAGCAGCCTCGAATTTCTATTCAAATCTAAACGCTCTATATACCCAGATATTATTTTTAGTAATTGGTTATGCGCATAATTGGTACTTGAGAAACGATGTATGAAGCGAATAATTTCGTTTGTCATCGTGTAACACGCAATATTGTGTATACAGATCATTTTTTGCAAAGAGTATATTTATCGATGTTTGTTTGTGTGTTAAATGTTTAATTTTATGTCTATGTTTGTATATTTGGGTAAACGAAACTTTGGTATACTTTGATTTTTATTGTGTTTGTATTTAATTGTTTACTGATGTGTATCGATAGACTTGACCAAATGAGCATTACATTTTCATGAGAACAACAATATATTCCGTCAACTGTGTGTGCAACGATATACGATGCTGTAAGATTCACAGTCGCGGATATACCGAATTCTATTATTCAAAGGCAAAATAATTGTAAACGTTACGTATTATCACAATTTGTTTCTAACTTTCAAAATTATCATGAAAATGTCACTTTCATCTTTGATACATATAAACACGATGATTAGTTTGATTTTTTTTAGACCTTAGATAGCACAATACAAGTAGGTACATCATGTAGAAAATACTATATTCTACTGGCTTATTTAGCTTATCTGTAGTTGCAAGTGCGCGAGTGCCGACATTTTGTACGATTGGTTCGATGCGCGCAAACCTCAACAGTTGCCATTGATCAATTTCGCATTGATCCAATGTCGTACAAAATGCCTCTCTATAAAGTGCCTGACACTCGCAAGTACCTTTAGTCCGCCTTGTCTTGTATCGTAGTGTCTGTTGCAAAAAGCATAACAAAGTGCAAAAAAGAGTTTGTTGCGTTTTGATAACAAGAAAAAAAAAACAAACAAAAAAAAAACATATAGTAATACGTAAATAGCAGATACTACGGAGATTTTTGGTCTCTCGCCAGGTGACGACAGCGATAGCGTGGGCAACATCCGTTCGGGTAGAGCGACGCTGACGACCCCTCCAGCCAAGGAGAAACGGAAGAACTTTTTCAAGAAGCCGGTAAACGCTCGACGAGCTTTCGTCTTATAGATTAATCACCTTACATAAGAAAATATGAGCAAAAAAAAACGTATAACCCATAGTCCAACCCTTTATACTTGAGCAGATCCCGTATTTTTTCATACTTGATTACGTAGATTGATTGCCGACTCTCTTTGTTACATTTATATATTCCAACGCGGCTAGAAAGTAGACCATTTCATATTCTGTTGATGTTAGTTACCATTGTATTTTGGCAAGTTTCTTTTTTTTTATATTCAACTTTTTCACTCATATCTTTTTTGTTCCTGTATACGGTTTCAATTAGACTGATTTAGACTTATATACATTTTTCATTCGAATTCAATTATAAAGTTTAGTATGCATACTTTGAGACACACACACACACACATGCTAGCACACTTCATAGAAATCCTAGAAATCCAACACGAGATTAAAAAAGTTTCGATGTTAAATTTAGAACTTTACATTACATAATAGATAGAACAAAGTTTTAGTGACAAATAGTTTCACATAGTTTTCTCTAATTTATTCTACCTTTTTAAAATATGTTTCGTACTTTATCGATATTACTATTATTATGTTTTTATTCGAATTGGCTACGATAACGAGAGTAAAAGTAACATGTGGGGTATGACGATTATACAAGGAAAAAGAAGCACGAGAATCGACTGATCTTAACTCGAATTTCTAGGATTTTCCGTCATCAATATGATTACCGATATATTCGCCTAAAGAGTAAAACACTACTTTCCATTGACATTACATCAATTCTCCAATATATAAGCAGCTCTAAAACTCTTATCTTTTGCAAGGAGTATTTTGTGCGCGGCAATTCCTATTGAGACTTTTGCTTTAAAAACAAAATGATATTCAGAAAGTTGACAAGAACTTTCATTGATTAAAATATATATCGCTTGGAGCACAAAATACGTAAACGTAGACAAGAGAGCCGAGTACAAAAGCTGGTAGAAAAAAGAGGCCAGTAGCATTAGATATCCCAGTAAACCGCGCTGCGTGTCGCTGCGAAAGTTCATCGGAAGAGTCGATCTATAGCCAAAAACGAAAAAGAAAAAAAAGAAAAAAAGACAAACTGCGTCTCGTCCGAGGGACTCTCACTCGTTCCCAGCGCGTTTGGTCATTATTAATATAGCATGGCGAGAAATTTACCAAACCAAAAAAAAAAGAGATTCTCTGAACAAAGCCAATTAACAGTTTTCAATGTTTTTTCAATCTTTATTGCATTCCGTGCTCAAACGAAGTCCTACGTAAGTGAGACTATAATCAACTGGGTTATTTGGACACTATATTATAAATCAATTAATTTTTCTTCTTCTTTCTTTTTTTTTTTAATTTTTTTTTTTTTTTTAATTGTTTTGTTTTCATTTTGCTAATATATACTTTATACTTAATTAAGCGCGCCTGGATTAGGCATGGCGGTACTGATGTTGGCTCGTAATGAACGATTTTCAGGAAACGGCAACACCTTACGACGTGGTACCTTCTATGAGGCCTGTCGTGTTAGTGGGACCATCTCTGAAAGGCTACGAGGTTACCGATATGATGCAGAAGGCGCTTTTTGACTTTTTGAAACATAGGTTCGAGGGAAGGTAAATGCGACGACAAATCCGTTTGTATATAATAATCGACACGGCCTATCTCAATGATTTCATCGTGGTTTTCATTTTGATTTAGAATCATCATAACAAGGGTAATGGCGGACATTTCTTTGGCCAAGAAATCCTTGCTGAACAATCCGACTAAAAGAGCAATCATGGAGAGGTCGACGAGTAGAAATAGTTGTTTGGCGGGTGTGCAAGCTGAAATCGAGAGGATTTTCGAACTCGCTAGAACGCTCCAGGTTAGTGGAACAATGCATGTTTATTATGTGCAACTGGGGACAATGTATACCCGATGAAAGACCAATCGAACAAAGTTTCTTTTCAGTTTTCCAGTTTGGTAAACCAGTCGTTACACTTGGATACAATGTAAATTTATAATGAAATGCTCATTTACCAATGTATTATAGTATCTCATACTTGATTAGTTCATCTTTGTGTTTCATCGACGCAGATTGTAGAATACCAAAAATACACTTTGTCCTACTTTCAAAACCTTAATTGAACGATGTTACAATATCACGTACATCTATCAAAACAGTCTAATTTAAATATCCACCATTAATACGTTAAATTGGTACACCGATACACTCTATCTATGTAGCACAATTTGAATATGCCACGGGATTCATGAATAATATGGATTCCTTTTCTCGGTGCTTTCATCTTTTCGTTTTGTACAATTCAATTATACCAACCATACATACAAGCGTACAACTTTAACGATTTCATGTAACTGGAGATTTTTTGCAAATCCCGACATTTCCCAAAAATACTAATCGTCCTAAAACATAAAAAAACCTAAGATTCTTCTCGTTGGCCAACTATAACAACTGTCGATCTCTTTTTCAGCTGGTCGTACTGGACTGCGACACGATAAACCACCCGTCGCAGTTGGCCAAAACCAGTCTGGCGCCTATAATCGTGTACCTGAAGATCTCCTCGCCCAAGGTCCTGCACAGACTGATAAAGTCGCGCGGCAAGTCGCAGGCGCGCCACCTGAGCGTCCAAATGGTGGCCGCCGAGAAGCTATCCCAGTGTCCGCCCGAGATGTTCGACGTGATCCTCGACGAGAACCAGCTGGACGAGGCCTGCGAGCACGTGAACGAGTATCTCGAGGCTTATTGGCGCGCGACACATCCGCCGGTCGTGTCGGCGGTGCCGCGCGTTATGCCCGCACCCGATGCACCCGCTGATGGTCTGTCGGCCCGCGTCGGCTCAGGTATTAACATCCATCCGATCTCTATCGTATTCTACTTACCTCGTGCCTCACCATGATTAATCCTTCACATGATATAATAATACGACTAATCGATCGCTCGCCATTATTATTGGTATATTCCTGTCTATTATATCTCATTACTGATAACATATAATCTACTAACACACGACTCGCTCTGGATCTCGTTGTATAATAACTTTTTTGTTTGTCTCTCTCTCTCTGTCTCTCTGTGTACACTCTTACTTTCGCCGTTCAGCTGGCCATCGTGAGAGTTACTACGGCCACGAGCCAAGAGGTAACTAATCAAAAACAAACCACCCAACCTTTCCTCGCACGACTCTCGTACGTCGTGTTTCTATATCTTCTTTCTTTATTTTTTCTATATGTTATATGATGAACGCGTCTTTGTATTGTAACGTTCTATACATTTTTTTTCAATTTTTTGTCAACTGTATCTATTTGTTCGGCGCACTTGTGAAACGTTTTTATTTACGTTAATACTCGCTGATGTAATTCACACTATTTGTTATATACATTGTACACCGGTAGCATATTGTGCACGTAGATGTTGCATGACCTAGACGTATATAATTCTCATTGAGATTCTCGTCGATTAGTCGACGCTTGAACGTTACACCGTAGTTTGCTCCTTTTTTGTTATTTATATATATATATATATA
>UELV01088563.1:0-52071 GCA_900490015.1 Megastigmus stigmatizans | reverse complement strand
TATATATATATATGTATATGCACATGAACTCGCTCATCATCATATACGATCGGGTGCAATGTTGGGGAAAAAGAGTCGAGAGAGCGAGAGAGAGAAGAACTCCATCTCCTTCTCCCGCTGCACCGAATCCACTCTCTTCTTTTTTTCACTCTCTCTCTCTCTTGTTGTCAAGCCGCGCGGCACACACGCGTTTTTTTTTCCTTCTCGTTTTTCGTCAACTCGCGAGCGCATGCACGCACACACACGTTCTCTCTCTCTCGCTCTCCGTTATGTAGTATATTATTTTAGTGTCAAGAAGACACATGTGAACGGGAGCGAGCTATAGCGAGATGCTGCGCGTGAAGCCTCTATATAAGCGCGCGCGCGCGGGACTGTATGCAGTAACGGCAACGAACGAACGAGGTTGACAGGTGCCTCGACAAAAAAGTCAAAGAGAGTGAGAGAAGAGTGTTGCCGCTCTTTCTCTCTCTCTCTCTGTCTCGGTGCGCTCGCGTTATATAGAAGGGCTGGCAGACCACATGTGGCCACTCTATTGCTCGGCTGGCCGTATATCCATGCACTGCTGCTGGTATATATGTGGGTGCAGTGCGTGCGGAGCCTTCTTATATATATATACATATATGCACATGACTCTGTCGAAGCTGTATGCACTGTACGGAGTAAACGTTACGGTCTTTTTTGTTTGGTACAGAGGCGCAAGACTGTGGAGATGAAGGGTATATATAAGGGGATGCAGTTATATGCGTGATTATTGTCGCTGATGATGCGCTTAATGTTTTCCATACCCATTTTCGTTTGTTTATTGCGGACAACGTATTTATTTCGATTATGTGGTGGCTCGGTGGTGTCGTAAAGCTATAATTTTGTAAACAGATATAAGTATATGTGAGACGTTTCTCGATTTAGTTGCGCGTGCGCGCGCGTGTGTGTCTGTGTACTTTGGAAGTATATAGGAAGGAAATGCGTTGAGTGCATAATTTTCGTTTTCTATGTACAGACACAGCGACGCATATCCCAATACTGTTTGTGATATCACTGGAAATACTACGATCCGTCCGCCGAAACAATTTCGACTTTTATTAATATAATGAAATTTTTAATTCAGAGAAAAGTTAATTCGGTAATATAACTGGTCAATCACATATAGAAATTTCAATTTCCCCAGTTAAATAGTTTCATTTGGCAAATTTATTTATACATATCCTGACAAAATATCTTATATACAGAACAATATATTATCCATTTAGCGTGCAATTTATCCAACACATGTTGTACACGCACGTCCCATTTAATCGCAGCTTCATTACTATATATAGCAGCATTATACCGTTTCCATCAACGCGCAACACTTGCGGGAGTTAACCAGGCGCAGCTCTATACAAAAAAAATACCTAAATTTTCCAAACCCCCACATTTTTTGTCTAAACTGTAGTGTATCATTGCCCCCTACACAGTTAGCGCCCATCAAAAACTTTATAGCCCCCGCACGCGCAACTTGCAATATACCAATGTCATTGACACGCCGTAAAAGCACAAGGATGGAGAAAAAAAAACGTATAACGAGAGACGCATAGGATCGAATAAATCGCGTAGCCCGCAGAATTCTACGCAGGACGAAAAATCGAAGGAGCGCACAATAACACGCCATGTATGGCGATTCTATTTCCAGTGCAGTCTCTCTCTCTCTCTCTCTCTCTCTCTCTCTCTCTCTCTCTCTCTCGTGGAATTATAAATTTCTCGCCACAGCCCCGCGCTATACACGATATACTTTATAGCCCCGCGCGGGCGAGTTGCATAGGATCCATGCTTGCACTGCACACACAAACACGTGCACGACATAGCGATATATTCCATTATATGATGCAGAGAGAGAGACAGAGAGAGGGAGGACCAGTCGCGAAAGACGCATAATAGAGCGTTGAACCGTCAGCTCTCTGCAGCAACGCATGGCTGTGTACTGTGCCAGGCTCGCGTCCCTTTTTTGCGACACATATGCACGCCGCGCTTTGTATGTATATATATATACGCGCCATATCTCCATTTTTTGCCATATCTGTCTTTCTCTCTCTCTCTCTCTCTCTCTCTTGACGCATCTGAAATTATTCTAAAAATCCAAACTGCGCGTTACGCGCGCGGGGCACACGTGCGCTCCAGCATATACATATACATGTGCATAGTCACGCAAGGGTCATCAGGAAATCATCGTGTGCGAGGAAATTGACGCGAATCGATCGTTAATTATTCCCCGATACGCGTGAAAACTGTAATAGTCTTTAAAAGACACGTGTGTGTGTGTGTCTCTATATGAGAGAAATTCCCGAGAGTTTTTCGGACGTGTGTTGGACAGCTGGTGCCCTATGGATACCGGGGCGCTCCGTACACGCGTGTTTTTTAAAGATCTCTAAAAGGAGGAAAAGCTGCAGCGAAGATGAGCTCCTTTTTCCAGAGTTCCCATGGCCTTTTATATAAGACACCGTACGTATCCACCGGTTATCCGCGCACGACATGACTTCTGAGCACGTGCGTATATCTATATATGTGTAGTGTCGAGCGACATGTATCGGGAGGAGAGAGAGAGAGAGAGAGAGTGTCTATGTATGTTTGTTTTTTATAACGGGAGGGAGAAATTGGAAAGTATAGGAGGGAATAGACTGGAGAGGTTCCCACCGATTTATAGGACCTACCCCTAACGAACATCGAATGCGTCTGCACGTGGTACAGGAGAAGAAGACGTTTAAGAAATCGCGTCCACCTGCGATTAGGCGCGGCTGCTTCTGCTGCTGTTGCTGTAGGCGGAGAAAGGTCGACACGTGGGATATTCTCCACGTGGTTCGCTCTGTTCGGTCGTTACTCCTATATGTGCAATATAACGATTTTCGAATTCTGTTATCAGATACGTTCTACGTCGCGTCTTTGTGGAATAATCGATATCTCGCGACTTCCAGCGAATTCTTATTTTCACTAGTTGCATTCGAGAATTTAGTCGATCAACAAAAACAATGCGAACGTAAAATAGTTCGTATACGTTGTAAACATGCGTCAAACGATAGCTCGAGTGCTTTTAGATTCACGTCTATGTGTGTACTGGTCAATATTTTCTTATTGATTTCATAGACGTCGTAATTATAATAGTTGTAATCGGAGAAAGAACTTTGGTGCTTCGGAAACTATTTCCGAATAACAAGATATTTAATTATCCAAGCAGTTTCGTAATCGACGCAGTTATAGGTACAATTTAATCGAATTAATAACGATTTTAATTACGTTAAATGAGGGAAGATGAGTTAAAAAGCGCGTCGAACATCTGATCGTCGCTGTGGAAAATTCAAAAGAGCCGCGATACTCGAGTACTTTGTTACGCAATTTATTGCTTGCACTTAATGCATCTTACATTTTATCTTTATTTTCGGTATAAAAGGAAAAGATTGTTCTAAGCTAAAGTAAATCCTGCTCGCGTTAAATGTTTAGCGGATAGCAAATATTCTATCTATATACAAGCCAAACAATACGTAATGAAACCGGTTCAAAATGTCACATTATAAGCCGCGTTAACTTATGCGACAGTAAAAAATAATCAAACGGTAAACATCGTTCAACGAGTCGCGGTGTCGGACTCGTTTTATCCTTTTGTATTCGCCTCGTCATATTTTTATAACGAAAATTCAAATAGTCAATGATCGACAGAGATGAGCGGGAAAATTTTTGAAGCTCGCGATGAATCGAAGCCTAATTCCGCGAGCGATTGATAATAATAAGTCTCGCTTCAAAGCTTCAAAGAAGTAGGGTAAATCGTATACGTTATTGACTCTCGATTATACACTCTCCACACACAGGCCAGATCAATCATCATCTCTTGCGTGATTGACTTGTGCTCACGTCTATCACTTATTGCACACACAACTTATTCTCTCAAAAAGCTAATGCACCGAATTCTTTTCCAAAAACTTTCTCGTACACCGCGTCTAATCGACTATGCTTATGCGTATATATACAATAGTAAACACACGAGGCTACGATAATGCAAAAACAAATGACAAAAGCAGATAAGACACTCTTTTATATATTATCATTCGTTCGAATTCACGAAAGCCCGTCCGATAACCAACACGTCCGCATATTTCTCTGCATTTCCCCTATATATTCAATTATTACATTTAAAAAGTCGCTGCAGCCAAATGGTCGATCGAAATGTTAACGAGTCGCCCAGAAAAGCTCCCAATCTGGTGTGTGAGCGTGTGTGTATATATATGTTCGCCACGCGAGTGGGCGGCGCAAAGCCGACACAGACGCACACATATCCAGACCTTTTTTCCCTACAAGCTCGCAGGGTTGGCGAGACGCAAGAGTGCGTGGGGAGTAGGGGGAGGATCCTAAAGTGCGTGCAGCCGTCGTCCCCCTCCCCGTCTCCGAGCCAAGACGTTCCTCAGCACCACAGAAGAGTAAACCGTATTACATAGGCATAGCCGGCTTCCTTATCTCCCGAGACTTCACTCGCTAGTCAGCTCGCAAAGCCGATCGACGTCGTCGTCGTCGCTCCTCTCTCTATCTCTAAGTGTATCAATTGTGCGCGTGTTCATCGAGAGACAGAGACAGAGTGAGAGAGAGAGAGAGCAACAGACAACCCCCGCGATCATTTTCCCCTTGCCCCGTCCTGACCGACTTGAGTGACGTACGAAGCCGACATTGCACCAGTATGTATGAGCGCGCGCCTCTTCTGCACACTTTGCACTCGTCGATGTGCGTGGAATAATCGGTGCCGATAGGTACCGATAGATATATTATACTCCCAAGTTTTCCTCGGAGGAGGAGGAGGGGAGAGAAAGACCGAGAGCTTGCGAGCGCAAGAGATAACGGAGGAGAGACGAGAGACCGTCGACTAACTACTCGCAGCATATCGTTTGCCCAGTAGCTCCGAAACACACATGTGAGAAAGAGAGAGAGAGGAAGGGGAGAGAGAGAGTGTGTGTGCGTGTAAGATCGACTCGACCGGAAGAAAAGGAGAGCGTTATAATCGACGGTGCAGCGCGAAATTATATTGGACGTGGACCGGTATTATACGACAACCGGAACACAACCAGGACGTCTTTACAGTACAAGTAAGTTTATTATAAATTTTCCCAAATCAACATCGGCGAGCTTTTTTTTTTGTTTCTCTCGAAAATTCCTGCCACCTTTATTTATCGTGTCGTTGACCGATAAATAATGTACAGCTTTCGGCGCGCTAATGTCGCCTAAACACAGACCTTGACGCTGCGATCTCGCCTTCCATCTTTTCTACATGTACGAATAGTTTCGTTATTCACCAGCCATCGCACTTATCTCTCGCGCTACATAAATATGGTAACACAAAAAAAAAAGAAGTACGCTCTCGTTAGCTGAATCACGATCGAACAAACAATTTTCAATTATCTCGGAAAAAGCTTTATAGCTGGTACGCGGTATGATATAGGCGCGCGCGCCGCGGCGACGAGAGCCAATATAGAGTTGCGCGATCGTTGACTTGGCTCTTTTAGTACCGCGTAAACATCGCGCGACTTCGCCACGGATGATTGGTATCTTTTTCGTTTTTTTTTTTTTTTGGTTTTATTCTTCCTAATGTATTCGTCAACCGATAACCACGCCAGTAAATATATAACATACGGCGAACGATTATACCGCCGAATATTCCATATTTTACAGTTCGCGCGCGGTTATTGTGTATTATATAACGATTTTATCGGCCTTTCATCAATCATTTCGGCAAACGTCGATTTCGATGTGTGGCGTATACATATATATATATACGGAGTATACATGTAAGTACTGAAACTGAATTAAAAGAAGGAAGACGTTGTATTCGAGTGCTGGGTTTTCGCAACATTCGGGGGAGAGTTAATCCGCATGATCGCGCATACCGATCTGACCCTGAGACCCGAAGTCAACGCGATAAACGTCCGTTATACACACATCTATACGTATACATGAAATTACATGTATTAATTTTCAGAAATTTTGAGCGACTCGCAATGTACACATCGTATATATACATATGTATATATACGCGCGAGTAAGTGAGAGAGAGAGAGAGAAAAAAAAGAGCGAGATTTATCGAGAGGCGCTGATAAGTTGGCCATTTACGAAATATCCACGAGATCTAGCGCGCGCGTATAGCTCTCTTTCTCTCTCAAGTGTCTATGTATATGCGCACACTCAGCGCAACAAACAACGATTTGATTTACGAATTTGTAGCATGCCGATGAAAAAGATCCCTACACATGGATGTTAAAACCCGCATGTTTTTCAAATCGCAGGCGACAAAGAGCAGAAAGATGCACCTAGACGAGGAGCTGCAGCACGCGTTGGCGCGTGTAGCCGAGCGCGAGGCGAATTACACGGTGCCGGTAGGCAATTTCACGTCCAACTGCTGGAACAACAACGTCAACGATTGGGAACAGTCCTATCCGAACAATTGGTCGAGACTCAACGAGGAATCGAATCAGAGACTGCCGTCCGTAAGCACTGCCTTCTCCTTCTCGCGTAGCTTCGCCCAAGCCAACAACAACCAGCTGGACAACAATCAGCTCTACGGCCAGCAACAGTACAACCAGGATGACTTCGGCAACAATTACCACGACGAGACGGCGCTATTCTGCTTTCCCTCGATATTACAACAGTCCCAGCTTGACATACAGGAGACCCTCCAGGCTGTCGACGACTTCGATCTCAGTCTCATCAGGTATACACCTTTGATAAGCTCTTAGAAAATTATGCAAATTCACTAGAATATCCGATACTAATACGAGAAAAATCGTGTCGAACAGAGGCGACCCAACTACTCTACCGAACCCCGAGACGTCGCAACAGCAGCCGATCCAGCAGCCCGAATACGTGATCAGCGAAGTGGTTCCACAATTGGAGAAGGAAGCGACTTATCCGGTTGGCCATCTGGTGTCCGCGCAACAGAATCCCCAGGTAGCCGACGTCTTCAGGAGCAACTTGCTCGAGGAGATCAAGACCGAGCCCGTGGCTGCGGTGATCGACAATCAGATCGTTCTGCCGAGGGACGAGGGTCTCATGCTTACCGACGAGCAGCATCAGAGGATCTTCGCACCCCAGACTTTACCCGACCGAGAGAACCACGAGGAGTCTTACGGTACTTTGATTATTCTTATATTCACGGATATAAGCTTTCTGAAACTTCGCGAAATCATTTCTTAAACATCTCCTATAAATAAGCAATTATAATACATTAATTAATTCCTATAATACATCGTACGATAGATTTTAATAATAAATTATATATGAATCTAATGGTCCTTAGGAAGTGGTCAATCGGACGATGGATCAGCCGTGTCCTATCCCTGTCTATGGCTCGACTGCGGCTGCGCGTTTACGGAACAAGTCGACCTCGTCCAGCACATCGAGAGGCGACACGTCGAGTCCTCGTCAACGAGCGCACACGGAAACAGCCGCAGACTCCACCGCGACAAGGACAAGGACAAGGAGGCCAGAGGGAAAGATTACGGTAGTGCCAATGTCGCGGGACAGGATGACTTTCAGTTCGCTTGTCTCTGGCAGGGATGCTCGCGCGATCGCCCCTTCAATGCGCGATACAAACTCCTCATACACATGAGAGTCCACAGCGGCGAGAAGCCCAACAAATGTCCCGTAAGTGAAGAAAAACATTCTGTATATGATAGCCAATGATGATGTTGCGCGTCTGTAAAGTTGACCGTTTGTCATTCGATTTGTGTTTGGCAGTTTGCCGGCTGCAAGAAGGCCTTCTCGCGGCTGGAGAATCTGAAGATCCATCAGAGATCGCACACTGGCGAACGACCCTACGCCTGTCAGCATCGCGGCTGTACCAAAGCATTCAGCAACAGCAGCGATCGCGCCAAACACCAAAGGACTCATTACGACACGGTAATTGTCACAAACACACACCACAATATACGCACTTGAGTTTCGTAAGAATGAACCGTGGAATAATCGTGTTATATGAATGTTCGCAGAAACCGTACGCGTGCCAAGTGGCGGGCTGCGGGAAACGTTACACCGATCCCTCGTCGCTCCGCAAACACGCCAAGAATCATACCGACCTGAACAGCTTCTCCTCAGAGAGCCGATTGAGCATCAAAACCACGGCGAACAGAAGGAACTCGAGCTCCTCGAGCGCCTCCTCGATATATCGCCAACAGTCGCATCAGCCAACGCGAAACCAATCGGTCTCCTCCGATTATGGATCCCAGAAGGACCCGCTGGACATGTTCGACGAGGCCGACATGAAACCTTACCCGGCGATCGTATCGCCACAGGTTGACCACGTGCCGAACAACATGGACGATGGACACGAGTACATACCGTACGAGTCTGTTGCCCGATTTCTCATCGATGATAGAAGCCAGTTTGGACTCGACAGTATTGGTGAGTTTATGCACTTAATCTGTATATATGTATCTGTGGGGTGGAAAGAAAGCATTTCAAGCTGGATAATAATTGGTTTCTATCCAGTGCTACCGGATACATTTTTGGGAACGGCTTTAATTCATCCGCTATTAAGAAATCAAACTGAATCACAGTTCGTAAACTTTTACCGTTATCCTTTATTACGATCGCTAATAAGACAAAATCGTTTCCTGACAGACGTTAAAATAGCCTTGATGTACATATATATATATATATATATTTAAGTGTGAGAGAAAAGAACGACAAAACAAGCTACCGGAAACGTATTAATACAATCTAAACATGTAATTGCAATACAGCGACAAGAAATTTTCATTTTCCATCCTATTTGACTATACATGTATACTGTATCAACGTAAAATCATTACGGGCATAAAGAAAAAGGCATTGCGCGCGCGATTGCTCCCAAAAAACGAGTACTAAATATACACAACATATAAGAAGTAAGACGAAGAGATTATTTTTACATCGCATATATATGTATGTATAAAAGAATGAGCAAAAACTTTTCATATACGAGTCGCGAGGCCGCGCGCCGGGGGGAAGGGGTTGTGGATGGAAAGGGGTGTCAAAGCGGCCCTTTTTTTGCCATAACGCGTGACTAACGTCTGGCGTGCGAGTGTAACGTGTGCTCTCTCGCACTACACACAATATCATTACGATGTATGTATGTATATATATATATATGAAGGCGCACATATAGTGCAGATGCAATGCTTTGGGCCCGTATATAAGTTCTGTATATCGTCCATATTGAATCTCAGAGGAGGTGCACTTTCGGTGCAGTTTATGCCTCTACCCCACAGCGAGTCTTAAAATAATATTCCATATACTACGCTTCTTTCTCTTTTTTTTTTCTCCCCCCTTTTCTTATACGTATGTATCGGCCGTAGTAGATGCAGGCACTCGAGAGAGAGAGTGAGACGCACGTGCCACCGCGCTATGCCACGTGCTACGCACGCGCTTCTAATCCATTTTTATAACCCGATATGTATATATACACTTGCTCTTCTTTCGCTTATACGGCAATTTCACATTTGTTTGGCTCTCCGCCTGCATGGATACAATGTGTGCGCTCGCGCGGTGCACCTCGAGAAATGATTTCATTTAAATGCATAATCCTATAACGATGCGCGATGATGGCGCGTAGGTGTTCGAGGAGATTATAGTATGATTGCACTTACCTGCGCATTTTTATCGAGTTTATAAGGCGAATAAACTTGAACAATGAATAGAATGTTGAGTAACAGTATTTTTTTTTTTTTTTTTTTTTCATTCTTTATGCTTGGATTTTATAGTTCAAATAATGAAATTACAATGTATATAAGGAGAACGAAATTACATAATAAGAATAAATACGATATTGTGTCGAGATAATTTCCTATCCCTAATGTTTTTTCGAAATGGAAATTTATGCGCGCTCGATGATTTATGATAAATTCAAATCTGATTCTATCGGTACTTCTCGAGTCAAGGAAAGAATTAAATTTGCATACAACGCGAGAAAATTATATAAATGCCAATCGTTCGGAAAACAAATTATATTAATCCAATAACTTTTGTAAATTCAAATGCGACATTTCATTGTAAAATATTATATAATTTGTTGTCGATAGATTAAATTTAAACGGTATACTTATGATAATTATTTGTATTTGTTCAGGATACGGAGCGGAAGAGGATCTCGGCGATCTGCAAGACTTGGGCTCCGACATCGAGCAGCAATTCTTGGAGCTCAGCAGTCTCGAGGACTCGGTCTTCATCGGCGAATAGAGCAATCTTATATCCTTCGCACATGCCAAAGCCAAATTAACTACCAAGACTGCACGATTTATAAGCCATCGGAAAAACAACAGGATTTAACTCTTTACATCCGAGAGATCGGAGCAGGCCATTTCATCGTTTGTCAAGTGCAAATATATCAGATGATTCAAATGTAACTCATAGAAGACAAAGTGGTTATCCTTGGTACTGCTGAAACCGGATTTTGCGAAAGGATAAATAACTGAACAACTCATTTTGCGGGCATACAATCAAAAAAAAAACATTTAATGTGAAGACAAATCGGTATTCCGCGGCTCTTAAGTACTCTCATATACAAAAGGACGAAAAGACAAGAAAACAATGTCGCTTATGCTGAGACTCACTTTTACGCATACTTCTTTTTGTTTTGTACATTTGTAAATAACGTCGGAGTTGAGTGTGATAAAAATGAAAAAAAAAAAACAAAAAAAAAAACTACAGGGGTGTAAAACCCAACGTTTCCACGTACTATCGACTAGCGATATTACACTTATAGCGTCATATATATATAAATATTTATAAAGAAATCGATGAGATCTCATCTTGGTAATACATAGAACATATCCGGTGTATCCATAATAGGCAGGATCTGGTCATTAAGGACAAGATCTCGGTCTCTCGCTGCTCGGGATCATCTGACAGATCACGCCGGCAAAGTTACGGAAGGCCTCCGACTTCTTCACCTGCAAACCAAAAATCGAGTGCGAACACATGCAACGAAGTTCTTCTTCAACTTATATATGAATAATCGAACCGCAAAAAAAAAACGGTCAAGTGTAAAAATTGTAAATATTGTACATTCTATTTTTTATGCTCTTTTATCTTTGCTCTATAATAGTTCGTAGTGTGCATTATGGTTACATAAAAACAAAAAATGATGAATTCATATGTAAGAAATTTTACATGATTATAAACCAACCACGTATATAATGAATAAATTTATATATCGATTATAAAATACGAAATGATTATATATAATATATATATGTTTGATTTGACTTACCCCGTTGATGACGATGGTCGGTACGAAGGTAATGGGCGACTCGAAGGCCTTGGTCTTTTCGCCTTGGACGATGAGAAGCTGGTCGCCGAGATTCGTTCTGGAGCAGGTATCGATGCGGTCAATCGACGCAGAGCTCAGGCCGGATTCTCGCGCGCACTGCACACATATAAATAAGAATAAATAAAATCCTTATAAGGAGGATATATATATAATTTTTTTTTTTTTAGCACATCAACATCTTTCTTTCGGGACAAATCTATAGAATTCGCTCCAAAAGGAATATCCTTTCGAACTATAATGCAAGAAAACGATTATAAAACTAATCAAAAGAAAAACTCGGTGTATAGGTATTTCCGCGCGATTAGCTCGCGGACGCAACCGCAGCTAATACTCATTTCCACGCGGATAATCGCCTATACACACACTCACATACGCGCGTATACAATTTACCTGCGAGACGGCGTTGGCAATAGAACGACTACGCATGGCGCAATTCACCACGTCGACCATTTTCTGCTGCTGATCCTCGAGTACCACGTTCTCGGCGATTTCGTAAAGTGCACAGGCCTGTGCCCGATTGCCCTGGCACTCGTTCGGTCCGTGCTGACATGAGAACGTCGTAGTCTTGGTCTTGTCGTTCACTACCCACTATTATATACAAACGGTTATATTTTTTGCATCCAAAAACTACAATGTTATGCATGTACAGATCTGTTTACAGATATATATGTAAACGATTGTTTTGTAGCAAGTATTTATACGTACGGATGCTTTGCCGAACGGCACAAAGTTGATTTGGAGATGTTTCTTGAGGTCCCTGTAGTTGGGCGCGAGTTGATTCGTGATGAAGTAGATGCTGTCGGGGCACAGAGCCTCGTAGTACACGTCTACCGTAATCTTGGTATCCACGCCGGCAACCTGTGCATACAATGTGTTTACATTTACCAATTCTTAGATTATATTATTCCTGCGCATCGATATAAATTATATACGCGCGTCGCTGAGCGATCGATATAAGTATAGATATATGGTTTGTTTTTTTTTTCTTTTTTTTGTTGTTGTAATAATTACCGTGCCGACAAGGACAGCGAGAGCCGAGAGTACGATTCCAGTGTACTGCCTCATGATGCGCGTCCTCGCGAGTTTTGTGTGTATACAAGGTAGAAGCAGCAATTCGAACACGCTCGACGTTTGAAAGTGTCTGGCGCGATGTTGGCTGTGGTCATATCGCGATGCTCACCCAGTCCCGCGCTCGAGAGAGTCCGAAAATGATTGGAAAGAGAGGAAGGGGACGAGAGAGAGAGAGAGAGGAACGCGCGTATATTCGAAGTGCGTACAAAGGAAAAAGAGCGGAGTGGTGATGGGGGGAGGGAGAGGAAGATATGCCGTATAGGTATAGAGTGGAGGGGGAGGCTTCTGTGGTGAGATAATCACCGCAGTTAAAGTCTTTACCGATTCGTGGCGCGTGTATATATGTATGTTAACGACTCTCTGGGATCTCTCTCTCCGTACTTACTCTTACTCTCTCGCTCTTTCTCTCTCTCTCTCTCTCTCTCTCTCTCTCTCTCTCTCTCTCTGCCTACTTTTTCTTTTCTCCTGCGCTATCGGTTGCTCGAGCGGCCCGCACGAGAAAAAATGCATATGCAGGTTTATCAGAGATAGTTACATGAGTTGGTTCATATTTTTTTTTTCTCTTTATCTGTATAATATGTAGAAGTCGTAGAGTATACGGAGAGTGGAAATTTTCAGAGATCGTTTATAAATATATTAAATCATTCTTAGATGGGTTTATTATCGCGATACGCTTTTCTGATCGGTTTTTTATTGCGTGTGCAGCTCTAACTTTTTGATAATGTAGTTCAAAATGAGAGTTTGCGTGACCTACTACTAGGTCAAGTTTTAAGCTTTTGGTGTTAAATAGCGTTCTTCTATTTTGGTGATATTATTTTAAGTGTTGTTTGTACAACTTTTATGATCTCGGGATTATTCTCAACTTATATTTAAATTTTGTAAATATTTTAACCGCTCGCGTCACGAACCAAAATTTAAATAATATATATTTATTCGAAATTCGTTTGTTTTGTAATAAATTACGGTTGCATTCAGAATGTCGTTTACCCTTAACTAATCTACTTCATCTACCTATATATGTCTTCAAACTAAACTTTTACCAACAAAAATATGTGTAAAGGAGTAATCGATTTTAAAAATACACTGAGAAGCACACGAAGAAACAGTTTTATTGACTTGATGAACTATTTAGTTACTTACACTGATAACTTAATAAATTAAAATAAAAACCGTTATAAAAACTAAAATGAAGCTTTCTTTCTTTCAAAGAAATATTTTTCTCGGTGTATATTTGAAATGGAGATAAAAAATTTTCTTTCCATAAATTGACGTATACCAGGTCAGATGGAGATTAGAATAGCTATATAGAGGTTGCCATATCAGAATTATTAAAACAAATATGAAAGAAATGAATGATTTTCTTCTCTACTGTTTCGTCGGCTGATTCGGAAGCATGAAGGAAATGAAGTATAGACATCGGTTAAAAATAGGTATAATAAAAAGAAATTATCGCTCGATTGAGCGTTTTCTACGTACTATGTATCATTATCGTGTTATAGATACATATAATCACAGGAAATTATCACTTAATTGAGCGTTTTCCACATATGCACGATTATCACGATTGTCTTATGAATATTTTATATTCAATTTAAGTTAACGTATATAATCGTGACACGTACTTTTTCCAAACTCTTTTTTTTATCATCAAGCGAATAACAAAACATCGAGTGATTTCTCTTGCGATTTAAAATTCCCTGGGCGTAATTTGAAGAAAAAAGATTTTAAATTATGTAAGCTATAGTCCAAGGGTGAGGTTCAATAATTATTCTCAAGCTCTTTTATTTCTTAAAATATGCTCAAAGAGCTTCGTTATCGAAACCATTATAGATAATTATTTAAAAAATGAAAAAAAGAAAAAAATGTATTTTTCTTTACCACGACAAACAAAATTCATTCTTGGTTTTTGACCGATGTTTCGAGCGTTACGCCGCATGTTTACAGTTTTCTTTGGGGCAATTAAAACTTAGTTACTGAAGTATATAGGCCAGACACAAAAATACATCTCGTATTTATACACGAAAACTATATTTTAATAACTGCAAGTTGGAATTGCCCTGAAGAAGAACTTGAACACGAAACGTTCGAAACTCCGGTAAATACGAAACTTTCATAATTCAAATTATTAAAAAATTTTATACCGGTACTTCTTATTCAACGAATGTATCTTTTACTGATTAACAAAGGTTTTTACAATTTACTAGATTATTATAAATGTTTTTAGAATTTAGATACAATTTACAAAAAATATGTTTAATAAATATAATAAAAAGAGAAAATATGTAAAATGTTTTATGAAACATCGTACGATTATTTCAAAGAAATTATAATTACAATTTTTTTTAATGTATTGATTGTATTGATTATTGATTATAAATGAAAACTCTTCTTCCGTCACGTAAAATTTTATTGGTTTGTAATCAAATCTTACAAATCTTGTCGCATATTCGTCATCGATCTTTTTGCTAATGTTTTAAATCTTGTACTATTTAAAAAATTTTAATTGCGAGATCGTAAAATGTCTTCTGTACAGTCCTGTTTACTTTTAATCAAGAAATTTAAATTAAATATTAATTTTAATGAACCAGATTAGCTTTATTGATTTTATAATTATCTCCGTGAAATTGAAAATTTCCGGAAAACAGTTCACGACTCGAAAAGTGTCTATTAAAAATGCAATTGTTTAAGCTTAGATCTGAGTTCAAAGATAATCGATAATCACTTTTTACTCTAACGATAATTAAATGGAATTCCTTTGTAGAATGATTATTATCCCAACTTCTATAGAGCCTATAAGAAGAAAGCTGAAGCTGCCTTTTATAGTCTAATATGCAACATCACTCTGTTTTAGCAGGATGTCTGATTTGGAGCAACTCTCTGTAAACCCTCTTTTAATAGAGTATAGATGAAAATGATTATTTTTTTTTACGCACAAGTGAAACAGTAGAATAGAATGCTATTGTCCTTTTCACAAAAGTAAAAAGATTATAATAGATTACTTATGAGAAAAATGTATTTTGTATGTACATGTAAACATTTATTATGATAATACAAAACGCACTTTGTATCCTCTTTGTAATTGTATCATGGTTAAAAAATTTTTGTCGTGCTTCAAATATTATTATATGTATTTCCTGTCAAGTTATATGCCTATGGTTTTCAATGAAATTCACGCAAAATTTGTATCTGAGATTACGTATTGTTTTTAACGTATTCAAAAGAAAAAAAAAAGACAAAAGCAAGACTAGACCTATATTTAGAATATTTTATTAACATATTACTTGTAATGTAGTAAATTTCAAATTTTTTTCATGTATTAATGCAAATGACACTGTTTGTAAGTGTATATAAAATGTTAGATGCAGAATTGAATAGATGTTATTGGATTTTACTTAACAAATTCTGCTCTATTTTTATTAAATGTAAGTAGTCAATAGATAAGTCATACAAATTTAAATTAACGTAATACAAATTAACTAACAACATGAAGATTTCATATCAAATATATTATACAATATTGTACAATCAACATAATGTCAATGTTACTATTCGGTACCTATACCGAACTTTAACTGTTTTTGAATTTCTCTTATTTGTCGTTCTAATTCTATAGCTCGCTGTTTGAAAGATTCCGCTAACTCTGGATTCTTTTGTGCTCCGTCTCCTCTTGCATGCATTTGTGAAAGATTCGCACATGCATAAGGATTTCCATATTCACATGCTTTTAAAGAAAGTTTGTAGGCTTCTATTAAATTTTTTTCAATAAAACCTTCTTGACCCTTTAAGTAAATACCAGAAAGGTAGAAACATGCTTTTTCACCTTTCTTCTCATGACATGCTTTTTCCAACATTTTTATGCCATCTTCTATGACAGCCTTTTTATTGCTTTCTTGAATTTCAGGGGCAGTTGTAGCTACGATACCAGCATTAGTACAACCAATCTCATTTTCAAGATCACATCCTTTTTTCATATATTTAAATGCATCTTTCATATCCTTTGTACATCCTCTACCTGTAATTAAAATATTAACCAAGAATTAACAATTATTATTTGTTAATCAACAATAGAATTCATAATTTCAATCTAATTTAAATTCATTTAACTAGTATCTGTTTCTAAACAACAAGCATTATTTAAACTACTTATAAATTAATTTTTAAATTAATGTAACGATACTTGTACAATCAAAAACAAAATTTGTCTTCAATGTTGTACTTATTAAAGTTGTTAGCTAAATAGTATTTAATATTGAGATTAATAAATGAAGCACAAAGTAGCAAAAAATGTAATCATCTATGTTATGTAATATTATATTATTCAATATAATTTTTTATGAGATTATGGGTATTAAATAATAATTTGAATAAAAGTTTTTGAATGCATAATTTAAAATAATTTCTTAGTAATAAAATGTTTTTCTCGAATAGGATTTTAATAACTAAATCTAAATTCTCATACAAGCATTCATAAACATAATATATTACTAATTTTGCGTGATGTAACTGGCGACATCTATATATAATAAAATGATGATTGTAACAAAAGTCAAAGTATTTCATAGCATCAATTCCTTCCTTACCCACAAGTTTGTAGCCTCCGTACTTAGCACAACTTCTCCCACTATCTAAATTGTCGCAATTGTTTTTATAAATCTTGGCCGCTTCGTCATAATCCTTTTTAATGCTCTCGTAATAATCACCGAGTAAATGACACACTGTAATTGCAAAGTTAAACATTATAAAATATGAAACAAATAGGTTATCCAAATAGGTTAGGTTTACGTCCATGCAGCTCACCATCGGATTTTTTTTCACTGTAACAGCCAAACTTGTACTCTATAAGCAGATTCTTCAGATAAAGCTTGACATCCTCTTCACTTTTCAAATCATATCCAGACATAATGCAATTCACAAATCGTGAACTTTCGCCGAAATGAATTTAGCAAAACTCTACGCTTCTTTACCGTTCTGCTCCGATATATACCTATAATTTTCATCGTCTGCTGTCTCTGCTGCTCCAGCAGCGATTAAACTAGTTACGATCTCCACCGCGGCATGGCGCAACAGTTCCAATTAACACACCATCGCAGCCCGATCGTATATAGGCAAATTTATAGTTTGCGCGCGCTTTCAACCCCTCGCGCCGTTTTACCTATATATACTTATCCGTTGTGCAGGGGGTGAAATATCGCCGCCGCGGAGCTATGCGCAAGTCCAGGCGTTTCGCAGGGGGGACACGGTAAAAGTGTCCCGGCGACGAGGCGCCAGTCCAAGTCTCTACGTTAGGCCGCGAAGTATTGCGCTGTTTTATTACAAGTTCTCGCCTCGAGTGTAGTGCGGGACATTTGTTTTCAATGCCGACCAGCGCAGGACACTATCCGACGAGGTAAGTGTTTTTTTTTGTTTTATCATGGCGAGTATTTATACTTGGCCAGTGTTCGATCGTTCGGTTATAGAAGAAAGCTTCGTTTTTGTTCTGCGGCGAATCGTACGAGTGGTGAAGCTCGCGGGAGCTTGCAAACATTACCTGTAGCTTTATGCACTCACGTCACAGTAATATAGTTTAGTAGTATTAAATTTGTGCAATCGGTGTAGAAGCTTTCAAACGGCTCTTCTCACATGATAGATTATTTCTTACGTGCCATACTAAACATTCAAATATAATATTTATCCCTGTATAGAGCAATGATAAATAATTAATGAGTCGTGTGAAATAAAAATAAATATAACGATGACCAATCAATCGTATTACAAAGAAAATGTAATACCGATACAATAAAGCTCACATGCCACAAGTTTCGAATCACCCGAAAAAAAGTGGAGCAACGCGACCCAATTATCGACGATACTCGCAGGTTTTGGGCAGCGAATGTAAAAGTAATAAAGTGTATCATAACTAACGTGCGGCTGGCTCAATCATTGCGTGTGCCCTTGCGGCGGATGTATATGAGAAATATTCGTGGTGGACTGTGTTATAATACGAGTAGGTCAAATTCAAAGGGACACTCGGTCACTCGGTCGGACTTGGATAATCTACCCTTACGAATCTAAATCTAATGCTGTATCGCTGCTTTACAAGTTCTTGGCTACCTTATCGTTATAATGCTTAATTTTGAAATCGTCTGCAGACGCGAGTTCTTTTATCGCGAATGAGGTTACGCAGCTTTTACGATTGTTCGCTCGAGTTAAAGCTTTCGTGAATGTGAATTTATTTATTAGGGAAGGTGTATATCGATTAATATTGCAAATATTTAAATATTTTTCTGCCGCACTGAATTAATTTGAGAATGTTAAGGAAATTTATAAGACTTTATTTTTACCTGAAATTCTTAGATAATCCAAAAATGAATCTTTTTCCAATCTTTATTCCGGTAAAAATTTTTTTTATTTTCCTTCTAAAATGTAAAAATAGCTATTTTATTTATCGCTTCAAAACAAATGACTTAAAAAAAACTTAAAAGTGACTTATACATTATTAATTATAATAAAATAATCATAGCATGAGCTTACAAATTAAAAAAACGACATTCTAGAATGCGAATTAGTGTATGGTTTTTTTTTAATTTATATTATTTTTAAATTCAATATTTATTTTTCAATGACTACAAAATATTCAAAACTTTATTTTTTATTCCTGATGAGAAATCAATAAACTTATAAAAATATTTTTTTTTAACACGTTTAATTCTACATAAGGTGAGTTTCTCGACATTAACATTTTTAATAGTTAACGTAACATTCGTAAATAATAGATACATCAAATAAATAAATAATGAATAAATAATAAGGTTATGAAAAATACTTCCTAGAATTGAACTGCTTTTATAAAGTTCCCAATCAAATCGTTTCTTAACAGCAAGAAAATCGTCTCTGCAATCAGCATTCCAATACCCGTAGTCTATTCTTATCTTTTGCTCTTGCCTCTGACCACATCTGCATACCTCATTAAACCCACAAAAAAATCTAAGTATAAAAAATAATTTGAAAATTAACATAAAACCTCCCTCGAAAAGAATGAATCCAGTCATCCGATACTTACCCGAATGACAAATATCCAGACCAGCGGCAAGACATTAATTACGAAGGCCAGAAGTTCCCAAACATAAGTAAAATAAAGTTCAACGGTTCGGGTCGGCGCAGGTTCAAGGCCTATACGCGTTTCGACACTGGCTCTCCTGCAGGTTATTAAACCCGCGACTAAACGAGTGCGCGTGCTCCTTGGGACAGGACCATGTGTTGACCTTGATACTTTAGCCCGCGTATACACTCATATACACACATGTGTCAACCTCTTGACAGAGAGAGTGAGAGGGGGAGAGAGCAGGAAACCGGACTTTTTTTATTTGGAAAAATTTCACGCGCAGGAGGCGATAGAAAGCTCCTCGTGAGAGAATTTCGAGTGCATCGATTGACACATGGAAATTCAGGCGTTTCTATACTTATTTACTTATTTATAGAATAGACAATTATAGAAGCTATTAAATGCAGGATCAATGCTAATGGAATAAAAAATTTAAGAGGAAGGAAAAAGATCGGACGATAATATTCATATTTTTCTGTAATTGCAGTGCAGAATTACGCGATACAATGGTTTTTAATATACAGTGATATTATAAAAGCTTCTACATTAAGGTTAATATTAAGTCATAATTTTTATTGTCAGCCATCGAGAAAATGGATGTACAAATACAATCGGTATAAGAGGTGATATATTGCTTAATTAATCTTTAATGATGATTCGCTGAATGGTGCCGTAATCGCATCAGATATAGGCAAGCCGAAGTAATGCATTAAAGAAAAATCGCGTCTTAAACAGGGAATTAATGGTATAAATTACACATTCGTTTTTGGTTGCGAAGTAATTAAATTACCATATACTTATAAGGAAAAAGTATATTTCAAACAATCAGGAAAAACTTGCAATGTTTAGCGCAGAGGTTTGATTGATGATTATCCCATCAGTGATATAATATACGTAGGAATGATTTGAAATGTAACCGATTTATAATACGACCAAAATTAACTCGGTAAACATTAATAGCTTTGGAATATAAATGAAATCTATTTATGATGAGCGTAAAAATTTACATTGATTTACAAAATAACATATAAATCCTTTTGAGACATCTGCTAGCAATCGACGATATCAACGATCTCGATGTCCGAATACCATGTAACCCCCATTGCCGCGGTCAACAATCATAAACTACCATAGTCATGGCCACCTGCAAATACCCAAAAGCTCTTTATCTTATTACATTTAATTTTCTTTTGTCGTTGCAGATGAGCGAGTCCGTGAAAGTGGCGGTAAGATGCCGCCCTATGTCCCAGAAGGAGCTGTCCCACAAATGTCGGGTAAGTCACTCCTAACTTTTGACACTTAATGGATTATGAAAGAGTCGGGCTGCTAGTAAAAATGCACACACCCCAAATTTTTCGATGATGAAAATCGACAAACGAATAAAAGCATGAGTAACGGAGAGTGGCGTTAAAACATTGAACGTATTCTGTAAAATATACATAACACTCGAGTATTATGTAAAATAAATACTTAGACACAGATGGTGCTTAAACAACAGGCCGCAAACTGCACTTTAAGTTTCTTTCTCTACCTTGTACGCTCAATAAAATTAGCGTATGATTAAGGATGCAATGTAAATACACGAAATATGGCACATTGTATCCTTATATTCGGCGAATCAATTTTTCAGTTGCGTGTGCCTGTGTGTAAAGAGCGACCGCGTCCATGCGGTTTCGGGTCGAAAGCGTTTCGACTTGGCATAAAAAAAAATACTAGAGACTACTTGTTTTTACGCTACCGCGACTTTATATATAATTGGGAGAGAGTATGTAATTTGCTCTTTTCTTTTTCTTTCGACCTTCGCACCAGCGACTTTTGGAGTCGCTGAAAGTACTTTGATAATATTGATATGATACGAACGATGTTCTCCTAATTACATCACCTGACCAAAGTTCTTATCGTTACTCGCGTCCATATAGATGTCGATGAAGAAATTCTAATTTTAAGCAAAGGTGGCGTTGAGGTCATTGTAGCAAAGTCAAATTATAAATATTTCTACTGTCTGCAGTATTGAACTGCTATTGAATATCGCGTAAAACTCACCTTTAACAATATATATAGACATAGACAATATGCACAAGTCCATTTTAGTTTGGAATATTTCTGACTGTGCAATCGATTATATAGGTCACGCGGAGACCGTGTGTTTTTAAAGTTTTTGTCCAGTCACCTAAACGGCGATAAAAAAAATAAAATGATTAGGTCGATAGAAAGATGAAAAATATATATTTCGTGACAAAACCAATGTTTATGAAACAAATCGATCATTCAAAATCCACCCATTATCCATTTTTACTTTCAACAATTTCACACTGTGCAATCTAAACATTTTCTCGAAACTTCCGACCCATACATATATATATATACTTATAAGTTTTCATGCTATCCACAGCATATACTTTATTCTACGCAACAGGTTCGTCGCACGCACACGCTACATCCCAATGAAAATACTTTTGTTATTTCGCCAGAGTATAAGAGCGGCCAACTTACAGCTTATCCTATCCTCGAATCTCAACCACATCGATCCAACCCTTTTTATTGTTGCAATCAATTGAACAAACACCAAGCTGAATTAGCCGCATACGGATAAATAGTTTACATTATAAAGTCGTCGCGATGTGTATACGCAGTGATTACATTGATTTTTAATTCAAACACGAGAATATAAGAGCACACACTCGACGTGTCGAGATAAAAAATTCCCCCCTCCCCCCTTTTAATGTGATTGAAATATAGACGAGAAAGTTCACCGAGTCGCTATATGCATTTTTCTTTTTTAATTTCGTAATAGGGATAAGCGCACATCACCTGTGCATCGATTCGGAAATATTGTCGGCACAGTTATATCCGACTCATTTATGATTCATAACTATTTTCTTTTCACGTATATACTCGTATATCAAAATACTTTGAGAATACGTCTTTCGAATAGTCATTAATAATAATAACGCAGAAAAACAACCGTAATAATCTCGAATTTCTCCGAACGAATATTTGCGAAAAATAATGATAAGTACATAAAAATCAATCAATTAGCTTTTATACATAAATCCCATTAGTTTCGTGTATCGTATTATAACTACGCATTATATACTGTTAATTCGATTAACCTCATCAACCCAATTAATTCTGAAACGCCGATCTCGAAAAAAAATAAGAAAAAAAAATACATGTCATAATACACACAAAGTCCCCAGTTGCTCGAATATCATGGAGCGCAACGATAGACCCATCGCATTCATCGTAATCCGAGCGAGTCAGTCATGAGGAGTCGCGCGTCGGCACGTGCGCGACGACGACCACGACGAAGACGACGACTCGACATCGGATTCTTGTGCAGTTTCACCTTTCTGTGATAAAACGACGCCGCACACTCACACACACACACATGCGCGCGTACATCATACATATAGACGCGTATAGACATGCGAAAGGCAGAGGAAGACTGTCACTGTCATATCGAACGAATGTAACCTAGCGACCGCTTCAAAACACTGGACTTTATTATCGTCGGGGAACTGAATGCATATGGTGTTATACGCACGCGTCAACGCTAACCAATAGCTCCACACATACTCGCAAGTATAATAGTTTCGATGCTCGTATCGCGTCGAGATCTAGATCTTATATATATATATATATATACTGCGACTCCTCACTGACTCATTCATGCGAAGCTGGAAATTAATGGAAATTTCACGCCATTCACGAAATATTGTGTGTGTGTGTGTGTGTAATCAGGGCCCAAATATACATTAGGCTAAAGTAGGCCGTAAATTAGTCGCGTTGCGGTATGCGCCGAAGAGGCAGTAAAAGTCCACCTTATGCAAAGTGTGAGAGACTGTAAAAAAAAAAGAGCCGCGAAGAAGAAGAAGAAGAAGAAGAAGAAGAAGAAGAAGAAGCGGTGGCGAAGGGGAACAACAAAAAAAGAGGGACACCGCACACGCGCGCGTACACGCGAGTAAACAAAGCGATTCGCGACTCTATTTACACAGCCCACGCTCATAATAATACATGTAATACACATGCAACTGCAGAGCTACACTCGAGCGAACCACGTGCTTGTTGTCGCTCAAACGCCGCTCTACGTTTTTCCACATATATATCACATGTGTATATATATACAGACACACACATGCACACATGCACTGCAGAGGGGCTACTCTATCGTCCGGCCGCCGCCTGGCCGGTATCGATTCGACACATATTTCGCTTCATCGATACACAGAGAGAGAGAGAGAGAGAGGAGAGAGTCCGCAAAGTCGTCGACACGCTCTGCAGTCGCGCGCGAAAGCCAAAAGACTGCGGCACAAAAGATCACGTATATATATACATGCATGATGCGAATAAGAAGAGCTCGCGAATGACATCTACCGATTGATAATACGCGGGCGAAGGGATGGTGTATAAATATCGATCAGATATTCGGAATATGGACTGGCGGGGGGTTGGCGAATGTATTATTGGTGAAGACGAGAGTTAACGCCTCGACTGTTCCGCCAGGCTTTACGTCCCCCGCGGGCTTTAATAATTTATGCCTATATAGTGGACGCAACTCGCTACTCTCTAGTTCATATACGGAGCGAGGAGATTTTTTTTTTGCTGTTATCGATTTTTTTTTGTCATTTATTGGTTCGCGTTTCGATTCTGTTGGTATACAGAGTGTAAATATTGCGATAGGTTTTAATTGTATCCGCAATGGATATTCGATTTAGAGGTCGTATACCTGTAGATGTTAGCTGGATATACTATGACTTCGTAATTAATTGTATGTAAAGCGACGCCGTCACTTTTTTTTTTTTCTTTTAAAGTTTCGTGAACTTTTTTTCAATTAATTATGGATATGTTCTATTCTATGAATGTATTGCGACATTTAGCTAAATATATGTGTGTGTGTGTGTGTTGAGAATTGGTACACACACACACACACACACGTTTAAAAATATTCGAAATGTTTTAATTATACATATTGCGATATAGCTTATAGCGGTGACTTCACGGGCTTCGTAAAAAATATTGCGTATCTATTGAGACACGTTTCTCTAGAATGCAACGGTAGAACGTTTGCAGTTGCAAAATATTTAACAGCACGTGTATGTTTCTTTTCATTCCAAAACTATAAAGTACAACAACGTAACAATGTATATATACATACTTGTCTGTATAATTTTTGTTCTAAGCGCGTATATATATCTTGCATTCTTTTCATAATGTTAAAGAGGAGTATAACGAGCATTTAGTTCCTTTAGTTGCCTCATACATGTAATTAGAGATGTGTAAACGAATCGTTTAGTATCGTCATCTACGCTTTGCTATGTGATTATAGGAGCTAGATGTTGTATTGTTCTTTTGAAATTGAAAGTTGCCGAAGCTAGAGTAAACTTGTGTTCGTTTTATTTTTAGTTACTTTTCAATTTCTAAATGGCGCCTAATTGAACTAATTTATCGCACTTTATTAAACCAACTATTGTACTCAAATGAATGAACAATCTCATGCGAATGGAGCAAATTTCGTTTGCTTGACTCGTGGTTAGTCTGAAAAAACTTGAAGAATTTTAGATACTGACATCTTACTTTAACGATTGATTTTGCATACGTTATAAATCATGTTCAGCGAAGTGCAATAAATTAAGTTCGAGCAACTGAATATTTTACTTTTTCATGGTTGCTTCTTTATCAATCAAAGAAGCACTTAAAAACTTAGAAGAACCATCTTTTATCACTTTTTTTTAATGCTAATACGTTAATATTTCAAAGAACCATAACGTTCAATAAAAAACACCTCAGCGATCCCGATCGTTTGTAAAAAATCTCAAGTAAAAGATCAAAGGCTGTAAAAACCTCTCTATACTAAAACAAAGCGTATAATCCTGGTGGTTGCAGAGCGTGGTAACAGTGGACAGCAGGGGTCGAAGCTGCAGCCTAGCGGACAACAACAAGTCAGGGCAAACGGGTGGCGGCAAAGTCTACCAGTTCGACGCCACCTTCGATCCGGATGCCACTACGGATACGGTGTACGAGGAGGTCGGCTCCTACGTGGTCGAGGCGGTCCTCGAGGGCTACAACGGCACTGTTTTCGCTTACGGACAGACGGGATGCGGCAAGTCCCACACTATGCGCGGTTTCATCGACAAGGCCCTGGAACATCTGTTCGAGGCCACTTCGACCGCGAGCTCCGACACCAGATATCTCGCACTGCTCACCTATCTCGAGATCTATAACGAGAAGCTGAGGGATCTGCTGCAGCCGACGGATCCTGCCAATGACAATCTACTGCAGCTCAAGGTGCACCCAAGTTTTTTTTTTTCTGTTTACAAATTGTACATAACGATGAAAAAACAAAAAAGTTCCTTCCATAAGAGCTTTACAGAATATTTTGTCAAATTGATTTTCACGCTAATGCTAATATCGAGCAAAAAGAAAAACGTTGATCCAATGATGTATAGCTGTCCAATCCAAGCAAACTATGAATTCTCAGTAAAATCAATCATTCCTTGATTAATGCATATCCGACTTGGAACAGGAAGATCCAGTACGGGGTACATACGTGGCGGGTGGTCTGCGCGAGGTGACGGTCAAGGACGCGCGGGATTGCGCCCGTCTGGTGGAGCAGGGCGACCGTAGACGAGCCGCAGCCGCAACCAAGATGAACGCCGCGAGCTCGCGCAGCCACGCCGTACTTACGATATCGCTCGAGGCCATAGCCATTGGAGCGGCTGCCGCGGACTCCGGAGCTGTGCGCCGTGGTAGATTGCATCTCGTCGATTTGGCTGGATCGGAGAGGCAGGGACGCACTGGGGCTACAGGGGACAGACTCAAGGAGGCCGCTAGTATCAATCTCAGTCTTTCCGCGCTTGGCAATGTTATCAGTGCCTTGGCTGCTGGTAATGGCAGGCATGTGCCTTACAGGTGAGCCGACTTCTATACTTCTTATAATTACTTCCTTTTAGACTTTTAGGTTTACTGCTATACCTTATTTTATTACGGTGCAGGAACTTTCATTGCAACTGCATGACGAATCGAAATACATATATTTCTGGCGCGCGGATAAAAAAAACGAAGCACAATTTAAACGTCATTTCATCGTCTCGTATTACTTGCATGTCTTTGCCGTATCTATACGTATCGATGCTTGCACTACATTCACCCAAACCAATGTATATCTTTCTAACCCACTTCTTTCGAGTGGTAAAAAAAAAAAAAAGAAAGCGGTCCATTGGATTATGGAGCTAGCGGTTTTTATGGGGCCTTTTCCAACTCTATATACACAATTGGAACAAATGTAATTACGATTCGTGTTTTGCGTATATACACCGCACCTAGAGTCGTAAAATTCCTCTCTTACGTCTATGTATATCTCGAATTCTTTACTCCGCACAGGCTGCCGATTTATGCGAAACGCTTTACTCCAAATCTTAAATTTCACTATGTCGAAGAGCGCTACAATATCAAACATTGACTTGAAAATTCAAACCTATAATATAACCGAACGGAGTAAAAAAAAAGATTTTATCCCTTTTTAAAGCTCTATTTCTCTATATAATTAAAAAAAAAAGAAAAAAGACTAATGCGACACATACGCACACACACACAGGGACAGCAAACTGACGCGTCTGCTGCGCGACAGTCTCGGTGGTAACGCCCGCACTCTGATGATAGCGTGCGTGAGTCCGAGCGATGCCGATGCCGAGGAGACGCTTAGCACACTGCGATACGCTGCCAGGGCGCGTTGCATCAAGAACAAGCCGATCGTGAACGAGGACCCGAAGGACGCTTTGCTCAGGCAGTACCAACTCGAGCTCCAGAGGTTGAGGAAACTGCTCGAGTCGAGCGAGAGTCGCGATCAGGTGGAGGACATAGACGCCGAGGCCAAGAAACTCATCGCCAACTACTCTCGGGATGTCGTTGAGGTGATGGCGGACGCGAACTCCGCGAGTCCACCACCTGCTGAACTTACCGAGAGTTTCATCGCCGAGACCGACAATGGTGAGATAGACAACGTTTCATTATCTTAAATCGAGCGAGTGCAATTTTAATACCTCGATACTTTGCTAAAAATAATGCTTATTAATAATAGTATATAAACTGCAGAAATCTGTATCGAGAGAACATTCCAAACTCTAATTAATCTTTATATAACGTTGTACACGTATTGTACACTTTGAAATCTCAGCCAAAGTCAAAAATTGAAATTAGAGTCTTGGATGATCTTATACGTCCACCCGCACAAGATGAAATGCAAGGCGCAAAAAAAAAATTAATTACCGACAGTCCTAGTGGTCGACGCGTCCACGGCGAACAAGTCATCAGAGGTCGAAGCCGGTGATTCAGAACGCGAGGAGCGCCGTCTGAGAAAGCGCGAGGCAGCGAAACAGGAGGTACTGCGTAGACTCGAGCGTCTGACGATCGGTGGCGAGGCACTCGGCGATGCCGAGATACGCCGGCGCAGGGAACGCAGGCGGAAACGTCTGCAGGCACTCGCCGAGGCACTGGAGCGAAGTAGTCAGGAGGGCAACGGTGGAGCCTTCGAGGTCTACGGCCAGCTAAAGTCGACCGAGGAGGCGCTCAAGCGGATGGCCAAGAAGGCTAAACAGCTCGAGGCCGAAGCCGCTGATTTGCAGGTCGGTCAACTCGACACTTTCTCAGCGTGAAAGGAGCTCATTGCACATATAGAGGTGTATACATGTGCGAAAGATGAGCTTGAGATATAGAAGTTATGAAATTCTAATATTCATACGCGCAACCTTTGGCTGTTTTTTATGTCGACGAGGAAAGAATATACACTTATATAGGACTTTTTGTATATTCGAGGACTAGCTATTAATACGATTGTTCTAATGAGTCTGTTAATTATTCTACACTCTTGGCACTAAAAGACATTATATAAATAGATAGTTGACTTTCTTATATCTACCTTAAGATGCTTGTTTATCATCCCAAGCCATGTCGAATGTTTTTTTTTTTTTTTTAATTTTTTGTTCCGTGTGAAACAAGCGATAAATTATAAGGACGCAGAAATCTAAATCGGACGTTTAAAAGAAAAAAAGAAAAAATTAACATTTCAGGCCTCTTGGGACGAGGAGCGTAGGGATCTGCTACGTCGCGAGCTTCTATCCCAGCAGATCTGCGAGGCGATGCTACCAAACCTGAGGCCAGGCTGTCCTCTGCGCGACGTCGCGGCGATCCGGGCAGCCGCCTCCTGGTGCACGGAACTCGGCCGTTGGCGACTGCCCGACGTTTCGTCGCACTCCTCCCGTATACCTCTACCTCCTGCATCGCTGCAAAGTCCACCGCCCGAGCCTATGCAGCAACAGCAGCAGCAACAGCAACAACCGAAAGCTGATCTCAACAATAACAGCAACCATCAGAATCACACGAGTGGGAGTAACGATAGCAGCTTGGACGATGAGAGCGTTAGCGAGGAGCAGATCGAGTTCGATATATTTAAGAATAATTCCAGGTCCATGAACATTGCCGACGTCTACTTCAAGAGGAATCGGATCGATAAGATATTGGAGCACGTTAGGGAAGCCAAGACCTTTGGTGAGTCGTTTGTTGGACTATATACAGGTATTTATGAGGAAACATTGGCGATCCGGAGAATCTTCCTGCGTCAGTTGATTTTAATTCGCGCATTAAGGATGATTATTTTCCGTTCCTTGAAAAGGTTCTCGTGTCGAGGATAGAGGCGAAAGCTGACAACTATAATCTTAGTTGTACAAAGGAAATGACTCAATTTTATCTACACCTTTTACTATTATCAGCTCTAAAGAGAAATGTATGCAACGATACTCTGGAAATGTCAGCTTTCAGATTCTACTTTAAAACCAGCTTATTAATTCTAGCCAAGTTACTCTAGTGCTTCCTTCATTATAATATATTCATTTTCTAAATTACATTTCAACACATACAAAGATCAACGAAAACTACTCGCTTTTCAGAATTCCTTATAATTAAAAAATCAACTTACAGCTACATGTTTTTTGATAAAGCGCGTCATTAATACAAACAATAACAGGAAAAGAATCCATAAAATCTCTGCTTTATATATGCGGATAAAGTAAACTCAGTGCTCGGCTCAGCTAATCAAGTCCGCATTAAAACCCCATTTAATTTATTTTAAACTAACACATTACGGCATTATGAATATTGAGGCAAGCTAATTTCTTATGCAATACTACAGAACAACCGAGACGACGACAAAAAGACAGACGTGTAGACCGAACTAATCTGTGATTCAGCGCCGCACTGCACACCACAGATATATACCTCACACGCTTCGGCTTTTTACGTTCAGCACACAAGGTGTTGAATCTCATTTTACAATTCCATTCGTATTATGCTAATTGTCTCGGGCCCGCGCGCTCGAATGATGGAGTAGAAATTACGCTCCTATTTGTCGCTCACACTCACACTCTCTCTCTCTCTCTCTCTCTCTCTCTCTCTCTCTCTCTCTCTCTCTCTCTCTCTTGTTATTCCTTTCCGACAACCTCGTTTCGTATGTGATACTGAACGAGCGACACTGTGGCCGTGACCGCCTCGTTATGCCTGTGATGTCGTTTTATTAGCGTCTTTAAAATAAGAAATTGCCGCGGCTGATGATTTTTCTTTTGCTTCTCGCGTATATGTGATATATCTAATTCTCTGTTTTTGAGTGGTCGTTAGGAATGTTTTTATCTTATATTCGCTGGAGTAGCTATTGTATTCGAAATCAATTATAGATACTCATTTCCTTATCTGGGAAGATATACTTGTACCGATTGGAAAAAATGTTTAATTTATTAATGTAAAAACGCTATGGAATTATAAAAAGGCGATTATCGGCTGTGTTCCCTGTAAATAATAGCGTTTATAATTTCAAAATTAATTTTTCGCAAGCAGTCGGCGAGATAATTATTTATTTTGTAACAAATTTATTTCATTAACGCACTTGCTTGAAACGATAAATTTCAGTTTTGCAACGAGTGCACAAATCAGCAAAAAGTTCAAAGTTCATTTACGACCTCCAAGTGCAAAAAGCGAAAATTATAATTCAAATGTACTAATTACGATACGGTAAAGACCGATGTGGATCTTTCGAGTAAATATTTGCGAAAATTCCAAAATCAGTGCTTCAACAGCCATCGTACAATATTTTGTTTTATCATTTCCCGCGATATTAGGACGCATATATATGTACTTATTTTTATCAATATCTTGACCATGATGCTTATCTATCGAGAAATTATGTGCACAGTCGCATATATAGATGAAGATTATAAAACGCCGTCCAATGTCATCTGCTTCTGGCTAATTCACACATACACAAACACACACACATACGCACACGAGATTGATAATTCATAAGTCGTTAATAAAGAAAAAAATTTAATAACGGCTCGGAAGATTTGACGTGATTGACAAGCGAAACATTGTATAATGAGCCAATTTTATCCTTACTAAAATTTAAAGTGTAGTCAAAAAAATACTTTTTCAAAATTTATATAAATAGAACGAATACAAACAGAACTTCAACATTATATGTAAATCAGTGAAATATGTACTTAATTCAGCTAAATACTTCGTTAATATAAAATCATTAATGAAACTAAAAAAAAAAAAATATCATAAAATGTCTAAAAAGTGTCTCTAAAAAACGTTGCAGACGCAGGTGGCCGTGTAAGCAAATCGGGAAGCTCCTCGGAAGACCTACAGCCCCAATTGACTCCGATCATCTCGATCACCAGCAGCGGCCCAACTTTAACTCAACACCAACAGCAACATCCACTGCAACTAGGTTCCTTAGGCACATTAAATCTCCAGGGTAGCATGACGGACATAAGCAGAGCGGACAAACTCGGACTGCATCATCAGCCACCGCGTAAAATCGGCATAGGCGGTTGGTTAGCGGACGAACAGCCACCGGCTACAGGCGACAAGTCCAGCAGTCCGCCGTACGCTTCGGCTGCTGCCCGGACGAATCTCAAGATGAAACATCAGCTGCAGCCTCATCCGAGGATCCTCGAAGCTCTGCCCTCCTATCCGCACATCACTTCTTCCGGCTTACCTCATCGGCTGCAGGGTCCGATTTCCTAAGGATGTACATATATACCTTGTGCGAACTCGCGGTGGTGCTGATGAGACTTTAATAGCTGAAACAAAAGAAAGAGCATTCGTTACAAGAGAACATTCGGTTACTGTGAAATTCTGCAAAATTGTTTTATTCTATAGTTATACGATGTTCATTGTGATATGATTAAATAATCTTGATTAATTTGATACTCTGTAGAGATTTGGAAGAATATTTGGTCATATGTTCTAAACACTTTGACAGTGTAAGCCTATCTTTATACCAAGAGTAACTATTCATCTTCATGCAGACGAGCGAATGTCGTTTTTCTTTCTCATTCATTATTTCCAATGTAAATCACTGAGAGTACAATCAGAGCGACAATAATAATGATTGTCCTTTCGTTAGCTTTTCTTTTTGTGTCGTTACATACGATAATAAATAACAGCGCGACTAAGACTGATCATGTACGGCTTGTTGTTTTACGATTACACGTGCACGCACATTTAAACAAAACGAATATGATTTATTTTAGTTTTTATTAAGAGGAGCCCGGTAAATGCGCGATTGCAGCTCGAGCCTGCGCGGGAAGCGAGGCGCGAACGTCATGTATCGACGGCGTGACTGTACGCGATCTTCTCTTTTGCCGCGCGGAAAAAAAATTGATTGTAGTTACATAAATAAGTGCGAGTATATACGTATATACTTCATTTCTTTTCTCTTCTTTTTTGTTTGTTTCGTGCACTTTTTAGTCTGCAGCATATACGAAATCGTGTCTTGTCAATGCTTAAAACTTACATTGTCGCGGTACAAACGACTCAAATTGTATATATATATATACAGATATATATTCGTAATTGATCACTTGTTACTTTTTATTAGCGCGAAGGTGCAATAAGGAAAAAGTTTCGATAATATCAATGACAAAGAACGCTCGAGTTCTTTTTCTAAGTTTCGTATATGTATATGATAACAATTCTGAGTGCTGGCAACTCATTGTTATATATGTAGGATTAAATACTGTATGCGTGCGTCAATTTTCGAGCGCTCTTTATATTAGGCCATTGAAACGATAGCGCGTAGATTTTTCTCTTTTCTGTTGATTCACGAATGTATGATGCATCGAATCACGTGATAACTGCAGTGTAGCTTTTATAATGACTCCTTTCAACTCTCTGAAATAAATATATTACTTTTTAAGTGCAACAAAATTGTCAAAAGAAATGAATAATCGCAGTACGGAATTTTTATATGTGAGTGACATATATCCGATAACAGTTAAAGTTTAAAAGCCGGTTTTTTAATGTACAATTATTGCAAAATCATTTCCGATTTTACTTTCGTGTTCAAAAAATAAAATTCTGAATGAAATAGCAGTGATGTTCAAAGCTTCACTATCCCTGGAAGATATGTTAACGAGATTCTATTCAGTTATTAGCTAAAGATTTCTTAAATCTATTGAATTTTTAGACCCTGTACGTATAATTGAAATAAACTAGTTCAAAGTTGAACGATATATAGAATATTTGAAAGTATATTGTCTGCATAATAGCCGAAAAACATTGCTATTCCGATTAGCACGTGGAGTAGTCAAACTCGTCAATTTTCTTCCAGGGTATAGCTATTGCTTATCGACAAAAGTGATTAATATACATTTCGAGAAGCATCTGCGCGCACTCTCACGCCAATAAAACGTGAATATTAGCCAGGCGCGGACGAAACGGTCATTCGCATAAAAAAGCAAACATCACCACGCACCGGGGTGCATGATTTTCTAAAAATGCGGGATGAACGAAGCAAAAAAAAATCCGCATGTCATCTCGCATCGAATCCTGTAACTTTTCACGCGTTTTGCAAAGAGCAAGAAGAAAAAAAAATCAGTTTTTCGTCGTCGCTCGTATACATGACGGAATCATCTTGGCGTTTGTATAATACCAGAAAACGAATTGCATTATGCAGTGCACGCGTGCACACGATTGCGCGGTATATATACACCACATCATGTAAATTTTGTAGATAAGATTTTATCAGTGTACATAAAAATGAAAAATAAATGAAATATGTTCAAATATATATGTATATATAAATATAATAAGTGTAGTTATTCATTTTCGCTTGGTATCCCCGTAGCACTTGCACTCGATCGACATAGTCAAATCGCGCATTGATTGATAGATCGTTGCGCAATGCAATCATTAGTCGTCGTTTTCGCAAAAGCCAGGCTCCGCGCCCGCGTGCACATTGAAATTACCTATTTCCGCACTGCACGCACTCACCGCTATACTCTACATATACGGTTTATAAGTATATCGAAATCTCAACGCGAAACAGCCTCAAAACATTATTTCGTGAATCGATGTGGTGTGTTTAATGGGGAGCAAAAGTTTCGACCTCTCGGAGAAACAGGTTTCATTTTTCATAGAATTTTTTTCCAGAACGAAACTATACAGTATAGAGTCGTTTCATTAAACGCGCATGTTAAAAAAACGCACACACACACACACATATATATATATATATACACACACAAGAGGCGAGTGGAAGGAAGTTTAATGGCTTTCGCCACTTTTTACACAATTTTTTTATCCTCCACGAGAGAAAGTGCAAACGCCTCTGGTGTGCGTCTTGATTTCTCTTTTTGTTTATGCATCGATATGAACTTTAAATTTGAATATCTGCATATTTGCACGCCGGTAATATAATAAAGTATAGGAAGAAAAAAAAAATAAAGAAAACAAAGCGATATCCACGGAGTGCAATTTCTAAGAAAAGCGTGCGAGTACCTAATAACACACACACACACAGAGTCGAAAGAAGAAACTTGAGCTCACGGATGAGTACACTTATAAAACTTTTACTTTCTCATTGCTGCAGCAGCAGTGGCGGCATGCTGCTACTGCTGGATGTTGTACAAAAATCAACGCGCCAGAGTGGACCGCTTTCCCTCCTGCAGTCTCATCTTGGGCTGGCGCGCGCAGAGATCACGCGAGAAAGAGCATAGATATATTCGCGACACGAGAGTATATATATAAGCTCCTTTCACGCGTGTCCGCATCCTATATACCTACACACACGTATATATATACATCGATGCAAGAGCTGCTATAGGCTGACTGACCCTCTGTCCGCACGTCCAACGAACTCTCAATTCTATACCATTATGTCTTGCGGCGGCGGTCTCTCTCTCTCTGTATAAAATAGACTCGTACAGCGCACGCATGAATTGAAGGAGGGAATAAAGAGAGGAAGAAAAATCGGCCGTTACCACTGCTAGACTACTTATGTACGCCTACTCTCTCTCTGTCTTTCTCTTGAAAAGGCCAGCAATCAATTGTGCGATATAACGTATATATACTTTAAAAGATGTCGAGCCGTGTGGCTCTCTTTGCTCTCCTAGCCGCTCGTACAGTACAGGCTATATACATTTAATCGAGATCGTCATGGAACGAGTGCCTCGCGCGCGGGGAGCGGAGAGAGAGAGAGAGAGGAGAGAGAGGAGCAATCGAGTCCGCGGAACTATAGCCGCTGCTGCTGCTCTGGTAGCGACGCAGAAAACCAGTCGGCCACTGGCTGCAGCAGAGTGTGAATACGCACCGCGCGCTCACACCCATTCAGCAGCTCTGCAACATCCGAGAGAGCGCGAACTGCGAAGGGAGACGAGATCATCGGCGCGTCATTCGTACCGCGCAGCTAGTGTGTACAGTGTGTCCTATACTCGCGCTCTCGCTTTAATTCGTTCTTTCTCTCTCGTCGTTGCTTATATATAGATATATAAGGTACGAGCTTGTGTGCGGAGTAATATCTGCATTTTTGTGGATTACGGCATTGCGGATGTGCAGTTATCGCGAGTGAGGTTATACGAGCGGGTCATGTTGTGGCTACTCCCTCGAACACGGACATTCGAAATTCCACGATAATTACTCGAGTACTTAGGCCTTTTAATAGCACGGACTCTTTATATTTTCCTTTAATATCGTGCGTGTGTCTTCTGCTGAGCTACGTTTCTACGCTTCAGCTCGCGACGTTTTATTTTCTTGGAATTCTGTGAAATCGATATTTGTTATAAAAGCGGAGCTACGGTGTTGTGTTTATATATATTTCATAAATATATTAATGTCAGTGGTGGCAGTTGATATTCATCAGAGTAAAGACATCGCGAGGTTGGCTCGATGAGAGCCGCGACCCATTGAGAGGCACAATGACTTCAGTTTTCTCAAAATTAATTGACAAAACATCGACTAAGTATGGAATACGTCAGGACAAGTTGACGCGAGGTGTTGTCGGGGCAGTGACGGCGCTCTACCTTCTAAAAGTTGGATATCCATATCTGGCTGCCAGTGCGAAAATCTGTATAGCACAAGTCAAAGGCTTTGAAAGTGCTGCAGCCAGCCAAAACAACAATGAGGTGCAGCAGAAGAAAACAAAGGCAGACAAAGCTGCCAGGAATAAGAATGAGAAGAAAAAGGCTGTTGGGCTGGATAGAAACTTCCTGAAGCAGCTACTGATGCTGTTGAAGATTATGATACCAGGATGGAAGACCAGAGAGGCTGGATTGTTAACGTGTGCAACTTTCACATTGCTTGCCAGAACATTTTTGTCCGTTTATGTTGCCACACTCGAGGGTCAGATTGTCAAAAGGATAGTTTTGAGAGATATTTATGGTTTCTTTTGGATGATGGCCAGATGGTTTGCAGTTGCTTTTCCTGCAACCTTTGTTAATTCTGCTATTAGATATTTGGAAGGTCGATTGGCTCTAAGTTTCAGGTAAATAATTAATCATACATGCTGCTGTCCATTAAACTCAAACATTGGGTAATAAGTAATAATATAATAATATTGTGATTTGCTTTTTTTTTAGGGAACGATTGGTAGAATACGCATATAAAATGTACCTCAGTCAGCAAACCTATTATAGAGTTTCAGCATTGGACACTCGTCTTGGAGGAGCTGAACAAAGACTGACAGATGACTTATCAGAGCTAGCAAGTTCTGTAGCACATCTGTACTCCAGTTTAACCAAACCTCTATTAGATTGTGCATTAGTTGGAATAGCTCTAATCTCATTTTCAGCAAGAATGGGAGCAAGAACTGTTCCAGGTAAATTCACTTGTTTCAAGTAATCCCCACTTAATAACAAACCAGTTTCATTATCAATGTTACAAAGTATCATATTTTATCTGTGACAATGATGTCAAAATATTAATCTGAGAATTTTTTTATCAATTAATTAACTGATAAACCTGTATCAAAGTACACCAGCATAATTAAGCAATTTCGTTTAAATATTTTAATTTGAAATTTCAAAACAAACCAAATGACTAAGTAAGCATCAATTTGTGAATAAAGTAAATCTAGGTTTAAAATTAATTGAAAATTACAAAAAAAAACTTACAACAATTATAATAATCTAATATATTAAGGGTTTCTTTGATTTTTTTTATAGTACTAAATATTTTTTGTTTTTGTATTTAAAATAGTAATAAGTAATCAGTTAAAAAAAAATTTTCTAGGTCCTTTATTGGCAGTGATGGTAATTGCTCTCACTGGACAAGTGTTACGTTTAGCTTCTCCTCGCTTTGGTCAATTGGTTGCTGAAGAAGCTTCTCGAAAAGGAAGATTAAGGGAAGCACATGCTAGAATTAGTGCGCATGCTGAAGAAATTGCTTTTTATGGAGGCCACAAAGCAGAACACAGATATCTTATTACAGCATACAGAGCACTAACACTTCATTTGAGAAGAGTTCTTGCTTTAAAATTAGGATATGTCATGTTAGAACAATTTTTAATGAAGTATGTCTGGTCTGGAACTGGACTTTTAGTCATAGCTATGCCTTTACTTTATACATCAAAAGCTGTACTGCAATCTACTCAGGATACTGATGGAGATAGTACGTAATGTTCAGTTATCGTGCTAGATTCAATTTCTCACAAAATTTTATTTTTAAATTTATTTATTGATTTTTATTTTAATTTAAAAATGTATCCTACCATACATATATGTAAGAAGAATTAAAAAGAAATATACTATTTATAGGTGGAGTGAGTGAGCGTACAAGATATTTGACAACTTCCAAAAATCTCTTGAGTTCCGGTGCAGATGCAGTAGAAAGACTTATGTCTTCTTACAAGGTACTTAACACTGTTATACTTATTAATTTTTAACACCTAAACATTTTTAACAGCATTTTGCTTCATTGCAGGAACTGGTTGCCCTTGCTGGTTATGCTGCTAGAGTAAGTGAGATGTTGGATGTCTTTAAAGATGCTGCTCTGTGCAAATATCGAAGAAATGTTGTTACAACTTGCCAAACACGAACGCCTAACGGTACTACAGTCTGTCAAGATCAAAATCTTGTTGAATTCCGAGATGGAATACCAGTAATTAAAGGTATACATAAAAGCATAATCAATTATTATCTGTATGCAAAATAGAATTCTATTAAAATTTGCTGTCATTCTTTTAGGAATCGTGAGAGAAAGTGATGACGGTAGTATAAGCTTAATCGATGTGCCAATTGTCACGCCAAATTGCGAAGTTATAGTTTCTAAATTGACACTTGAAGTATGTTTTTATTTGCTAAAGTTGAATTAATTATTCAACATTTTTTTATTTTTAATAACCAATTGTTTTCTTAACAGATCAGACCTGGTGATCATTTAATTATCACTGGTCCAAATGGTTGTGGAAAGAGCTCACTGTTTAGAATAATTTCCGGCCTGTGGCCAGCATACGGCGGTATTTTAACTAGACCTGGTGAATCGTATTCTACAAAAACTGGCAGGCCAGCTTTATTTTATATTCCCCAAAAACCATACATGACAGTTGGATGTCTTCGAGATCAAATTACTTATCCAGCAGAATGCAAAAAAGACGAGTGTTCGGACGCAGAACTGCTTGAGTTACTAGATCTAGTTGATCTTCGTGGACTTGTAGAGAGGGAAGCTGTTGGCCTTGATGCCGTTGGCGATTGGGACTCTACTTTATCAGGAGGAGAGAAACAGCGTTTGGCTATGACGAGATTATTTTATCATGCTCCACAGTATGCGCTTTTAGACGAGTGCTCGAGTGCTGTGAGTCTTGAAGCTGAAGGTGCAATGTATGAGACTGCTAAGAAAAAGGGAATCACACTCTTAACGATTACTCATCGAGTATCTTCATTAGCTAAGTACCATCGATTAATTCTTCGCTTTGACGGTGAAGGTAGCTGGACCATGGGACCCCTTGATGCGGAAGCTGCTCTAGCACAAAGCAATACACAGACGGAAAAGACAACAACCGACTATCAACGACTGCAGGTTTGTATCTTTTCAGAAATCAAAAATAAATTTAAAAATGTAGCATTGTAGAGTAGTTTAAAATAAATAACAAATACGATTTAAAAAATTCTATATATTAATTCCAGAAGGTTCAAGATATGCTCAATGAAGAAATACACATCGGTATAAGCTGAGGGTCCTATGATTCAACGACACGAGTCCTACGCAAGCTCGTACGATTCATCGTTCGTTGTATGCAAATGTATATAAATACTTTTTCGTCGTAGAGTTATTATATTGTACAAAATATGAAATTGATTGCTGTATTTTTTATAAAGAGCACGCCAATTATATTAGTCTTTCAAATTTCTTAAGACATACTGATGATGTAATAATAATTGAATGAGTCTTCAGAAATTTTGGAACTAAAGAATTAACAAAATGACGCAAATGGATTTAATCCGTACAAATGCTTGAATTCTTAAAGATTAATAAATAAATTGTAAATTGAATTCTTTGTACAGTAAAATAATAATTTTATAATTTTTTAAAGCTCTGTAATGATTAGATCATTGTTAAGAAATATGAAATTTCTATGAAAAAAGTTCCTTTTAAAATATTTCTTCCATTTATTAAAAGATTAATAATAATAAATACGCAAATAAATAATCAATGATTATACAATTACAAAAATAAATTTTATCATGATATTAAAAATAAAAGTTACATATTTTGAATAGTGATCGATGAAATATAATATAAGTACTGAAATATATAAGTATAGTTGTTAAAATATAAAAGTTAAACAAATCTGGTACCTACAGTAATGCCAATCTCACAATAAAAATCTTTCTATTTTTCTGAATTTTTACAAATATGCACTCAATAAGATAATACTGAATGTTCTTTTGATAAATATTTTTTCATAATTTCTTAAAGGTATTTTATTTGAATATTTTGCCGAGACTCTTATTTTTTTATTATTATATATTATACATTATTATTCAAGTAAATATACACCTTAAATAATAATAATGGTTTCAAATATTTAAAGGTTTTCCATTCATGTATATGTATATATATTTTCTCTTACAATTTTTTATCATTTTATATATGAACAACATTTGCGTGAAACCTTTATTTATGGTATACTTTCTATAAACAAAAAGCTTTATACTATTTTCTGTTGTATAACAATAAGAGATATTTTTAGATTTTAAATTTTTCTTTGGAGAAGTAATAGTTAACATACAAAGACAATATGTAATATGTACATAAAACGCGTGTAAGCTGTTAAAATTTTTTGGGAGTGAATTCTTTATCTGCTAAACTTACAGATAATACTATGTAAAATTTTTAAAATATTCAATATTTATCTCTGTAATCTGCAAATAGGTGCCTGCCCGTTAAATCTATTTTTTTTTCAATTTCTGTGTTTTATTTAATAAACAAAAGTTTGTCAAAACAACACAGTTGTATGTTTATTTTTTTCAGAAGACTGTTACAAATTATAAGTATGTGAACCTACACAACTAAAAATGCATTATAAGTAACGGTTCCTTACTTTTAAAAAAAGTTGTGGTCCGTCTATATATATATTATAATATATAGATATTAGACTTTTTTAAAGAGGATACACATAATTCGTGGAACCATGCACATTTATTATTATATAATTATGTATTTTTATGTATGTATCGTCCCTTATACATATGCATATGTATATGCAAGCATTAAAAAAAAATAATATATTTCTCCATTTGCAGCCTGTTAGTTTCCAATAGTTTATTTAAATTCTTATAAATTATGGCATCCAATATATGTATATGATCTTCAAATTGTATCAAATAATAGAATATTTTAGTTTAAAAAAAAAATTAAAACAATAACAATAAAAATTAGAAACAGAAAAATTGATCGTTTTATATATTTTACACTTAGATATCCTGCTCATCAATACCTATTCTCCAATGACATTAGTAAACTACATGTTACTTTTATTATATTTTAAAGACGAAAGCAAGTTTAAATTTTTATTTTTATGCGTTTATATTCAATTACTCTTATATAAAACTAAAAACTATATTCATAAATAATAACTAATAAATTTAAGAAATCTTTCATTGAATTTACATGAGATACTCATTATATTTGTAATGCTGCAAACAAGAGTTTACTTTTCCTATTCTTTATTATATTGTAGAAGTCTTCTTTTTAAAGTTTTTGCTAGACAATTATAAATTTATAATTTATTATGAGAGAAAATAATTTATTGCTCTCTTTTATAAATATACTGTTTCTGGAAGAGTTGATAGGCACTCTTTTATTGCAAACTATATATTTATTTTTAAATAAAAAATCTAATACTCTAAACTCAAGTTTTATTTTATTATTTTTAAAAATAAAATAAAAGTTTTTATTATAAATTGTATTTGTCGTGTAAAAAAATAATCACATAATCTGAATTTGGAATCGGGAGTACTAATACTTATCTGAAATATGTAGTTACCGACAATTGCAGTTTTTCATGTTTCTCACTGAACTGATGACCACATGTTTATTATAAATATTTAACTCTGGTTCTAAATAACTCTGGTCTTAAATATTTACATTCTCTCTAAAATTCGCTTGATAAAGTCAAAAAAACTGCAGTGTCGGTAAATGACATACCTTCAACTAAAGATCGATTTTTTTTCTACTAGATTAATTTAGATTTGTTAACAGTTTCTCGAAACATCCAGCAGGTATGAAGTAGGACACAATAAAAGGAAAAAGCTACAGCATAAGCTGTTTAGTTTACAACTATGTATGATAAAATTAATTAGACTGTCAGGGAACGTTGTTTTTTTACGGTTATGCTCTTACTTTTGTTAATTTTCGTCACCCAAAAGACAAAGCCTCATAACCAAAAGTCAAAATATTTTTCGTACTAAATATCTAAATACATAACGAGGAAATTTATATAATAAACTCCTAAAACCTGTTCCTTCTTTACATGTACAAAGTATAAAAAAAATGCTAATAATCTCGTGTTTTTGTCATTTACAATAGATAAATTAATAATTAACAGGCTTTAATTAATGTTATAATAAGAATATTTAGATTAAGATTTTTAATTATCAAGCAACTACAGTTGTTTGCGAAAAATGTGAGGTATGCTACATGTATTTCTAATTATAATCGTACTCATAGTAAAATAATTAATCGTTCTTATTCAATAAATAAATGAGTGTCATTGTTCAAATATTACGCTATGATTTTATTCAACCATAAACAAAAAATAAGCTAAGCTTACATGTGTTCAATTATATACTTTTCTCTTCATTCGATAATCATAAAGAACAATAGCAGTATATTTGCGAAATTCATATTAGGTATAATAAATTTTTATGACAATTTCAATAATAAAAAGGACATAGGATTAAAAATTATTTAAAAGGAAGTTGGTGGATTTGGAGCATAGTTACTTACAATTACCGATTCATTCTTTTTTTTTGTTCAATTTTCAATATATCAACATTTTTCGTGTTAAACCCAATTACAGTCCACAGAATTAAGCTCAGCTGGCAAAGTGTTAAAATATTGAAAATTGAACGAAAAAAGTCCGAAAAGGGAAATGTCGATAATTATATAATCGACCGGCTCCTCGTAAATCATATTTTAATATAAATAATTGATGTTGCATTTATTTTTGATACTCCACAAATTTAACTCTACTTCTTTTACGCACAAGAGATAATATCATGTATAATGTAGTTGGAATACAATATTTGTTATTTTCATAGCATAAAAAATTATTTGGATATCCAACAGGGAAATATTTTTAAAAAAATCTCAAGTTTTCTTATATTTATGAATCGAGTGTGCGTGACTGTACATTTCAGCATGAATTGTTTATTGCGATAAATTGAAGATGTTAAAATCATAATACAATTAGAACTTTATAAAAATGTTTCCGTGCCGCGTTTCGTAATAGATTGAATTTTAAGAAGATTGATTTATGTGGCGAGTGCACACGCGATATATCTAATGTTAGCCATATAATTGTGAGTTTCGATGAAGCCATTCCTCGAACAGTGTACCTCGCATTCCTCAAATAAAGTATCTTTTTTTATACACCCTAGGCTATTTATACACGCTATCCGAGATGAAAAAAAAGTCTGTAAAATAGTAAATTAGTAATGGATATTCATTAAAAGTATACATACACGAACAATCAAAATAGCATGTAAAATTGATATTATCAACAAAAAGCAAGTTATAGAAAATTTTGCGAAATTGTATTTATTCCAGTTTATTGGATAGATATGTTTAGCTCGTACATGAATGGTTTCTATACTTAAAAAAAGATTTTGCCTGAAATCCGAAACTGAAATGGATCGTGTTGCCATACGAAATGTTGAAACGGATGGTTTTCATTTAACTAAATGTATATGTTAACGTACCGATTAATATTATATTTGTATAACAATAAAGTCATAGAAAATAAAAAAGTTGATACATTGTTATTTCGATGCACGTCCTTCTTTTGGCGATTGTTATTTAATACTTGTTATTTTATACGTTATTGTTATTATCTTTTTACCTCACTTTACAGAAGACAATTTAAAATTCAATTAAAATTTGACGATTCGCGATCGTGCTCGAATTTTGTGTAACAATTAATGTTGTTATAAATTGTAATATGGTATATCGATGAAAATATGATATCGCTCGGACTTGTCCTGCGTTGACAAACATATACGGATATTTTTAGAGTTAAGTATGATCCTTAAATGTGGTTCGTCTCATTATTTAGTTTGAAATATAACAATGGATAATTTGTTTCTCTACAGAAATTCTCCATAGCGAAGACATACGACAAAGTAATAAATTAAAAATTACCTATAACTATAGGAACACGGAAAAAATTTTCTTGGAATCAAAGAAAGTGTCATTGCGCGCGGATGATAAAATCTTTTGTTAAATCAAGACGAAATTATTTATTTGATGAGATATGTAGTTACTTTAACAATCTGATATTTGATATCTGATAGCGTCTTTGATTGAAATAAACTTTTTAAAATAGATCTTAACACATTATTTACTGTTCCGCATCAGAATTACTGCGCGTAAAGTCTATAACATACAACTCAAGAAAATCAAGTAACCAACCCGAATAACCCAGCCCCAAAATCAAAAAGCAATGCCGCAGCCTCAACCATACATACAACCCCCAAAGAGCAGACGCATTCAAAGCCCACCCCATCGATACAATTCCGCGCTCTATCTCTCTTTTTCTCGGTAAGCAAAAAAAGGAGAAAAAACCATCTCGAAACGCGGCTCGTCCCGCGATATATAGTCACATTAACCGGAGACGATAGCAAAAATTTAATTACAGTCGTCTCTTTGTTTTGAAGAGCGGAAAGCATGAGCGACAGCAGAGGCAGCGGCAGCGGCGAAAAAAGTGCGGTGCGGCGCAATAAGGAGAGAGAGAGAGCGATTGAAACGGCCGCGCGGACAACAAGAGAGTAAGGGAGCAAGAGAGTGCAAAGAGAGAGAGAGAGAGAGAGAGAGAGAGTGAACTATACTACGACTACACAACGCACTCGGGGAGGGAAGACCCGCAATTCCCGATGAGCTTACCTCCGAGAAACCCTCCAAAAGCCAAACGTCGATACGCCCGCGCTCTCTCTCCTCTCTCTCTCTCTCACTCTCTCTCTCTCTCTCTCTCTCTCGGTCTCACTCACTCGCGTATATATACTCAGGCAGCGGCAGCGGCAGCAGCGGCCATCTTGAGGGTTGTACGCCTCCCTCGGTCGCGCGCGAAATAATATGCACGTGCGTACACGGAGCGACGGTCGTATATAGCGGTGCAACGGCGGCGGCGGCGGCGGCGAAAGCGGAAGAGGCAAAGCTGCATCGCAAGGAGGCAAGAATTGAAGAAGACGAGTGTAGGCCGCGCGGCAACTCTCTCTCTCTCTCTCCTCTCTCCGAGCTGGTGCAGCTAAGCAAACACACGCGGCGGCGAGTATATGGTCGCGGGCGAAAAACGATTACAGGCGGAAAAAGGAGTTGAGTGTCGCCGGGTAGCAAGAGCGAGAGATTAAGGGCGACGCCGGCAGAAGAGAGCGAGATAGAGAGAGAGAGAGAGAGAGAGAGAGAAGAGTCGAGAGCCTCTTTGTCCAAATAGCCGATTGAATTACAGGCGGGTCGCGTGCCAGCCGGTCAGAGAACAGAGAACATAGGTCCTCTACACGCGTACACGTACGCTCACCACGTGTTCTTGGATATGTATCTCTCTCTCTCTCTCTCTCTCTCTCTCTCTCTTACTCTCACTCTCCGAGTCTCACTCGCAGTCGATCTCTATCTCTGTTCAGGCTCTTCTTCTCGTCTAATTAAATTTCGGGTACATATAAGGCCTTTGCGGCGAGGATTATCCATAGAGCAATCCACAGGAGCGGGTATACAAGGATCTCTGTCACCAGTCGGTGCGCACCAATCACTCATCCATCTCTCAGCATCCCTCGGCCGCTTATATAAACGTGAACGAGACTGAGCGAGAGCATCGAAAGAGAGAGTGAGAGAGCGAATCTTTCAGGTGTGCGCAAACACAGGTGCCGCTAATCGCGCGTGTACTACACACACATATACACGCGCGCACACACAGAGAAAGAGAGAGAGAGAGAGAGAGAGAGAGAGACGATGCAACGCGGGACACTGAATATCGAGGAGAGAGTAGGGGATGATATCGAATGACCCGTGGACACGACCAGGTGACTACCGATCCCGTCCGTCCGTGTATATTATATATACGTTGAGCTACGGATGACGGCAGTTCCGCAACGGAAGGACTCTTGCCGTATATACATATAATATGAGGATCGCCGCGCAGGAAGAGGAAGTGTCGCGCGCGACGGCGTTTTTTTTTTTCGGACGGCTGGGGTATAGAGCGAACTCGCTGCGTTATATGGCCAAAGGCTTGCGTAATCTATATGTATAAGCAAGAGAATGATTACTTTTTGTTTTTTTGTTTGTTAACGGTTTTGCGAGGATTAGCATCGAGCGCGGTGCTGCTGCTGCAGTTGGCGACGGCGATGCTTTTAGATGGAGATGAGAAAGCAAGGGTGTATATATATAGGGTGTAGGAGGATTCGGATTGGATCGGTCCAATTCCATGCGGAGACCAAATTGAGCTGTGGATTAATCGGGCGCTTTGGTTAAGCGATGGTTTCGCGGAAATAAATGGAATTTCATTGATTAGCTGTGGATCGTATAGTAACGTTGATTGACTAATACAAGTGCAATTTTTCTATAGATATATGTAGAGTGTATGTATCGTGTTGAGATAACAAGAGCATCTTTCTGTATACAAGCTAACTGAGAGAAATTTATAAATATCAAGATCAAAACTCATCAATTGTCATCGATGGATATAATTTAATAGATCGAAACGCAATAAGAAATGCACAAACTTTCAACTGCGCATTTGACATTATACATTCACCAGAATCGATTTTTCAGCGACTTGGTATATAAGGCGGAAATCTTCAATACTTCAACTTCAAACAGCGCAAACATCGTTAATGGCTTAGTTGCAAATTGAAGATTGCTCGCGCTATAATCTAATAAAGAAAAGTAGAAAATCGTTAATCTTATTTATACCTATACCTATATTTACACATTTACCGTATATGTATACGAAAAGTGGAATATCCCTACTATAGGAGAGATATCGAATTGAGAAATCTGAAAACTTCTTAATAAAGAATTTGAAGTTTTTTTTACTCCTATGTTACATATAATTAAATATGACCGTACAAAGGGATTTCCATATGACATTATTTATAATTAATAGCTCGATAATATAGTAACATTAAACCTGAAAACACTTTAAATTTTTTCTTTATTTACGTTAAAAAAAAGGAATTTTTGTAAAATTGGAATTCAAAAAACGGCTATGGTGTGAAATTCAATCTTATCAGGTCTCCTCGCTTATCAAGGATCAAGTTAAACCGTCGAAAAAGATATGTGAAAAATGATGACAAGGGATAACGAACAAATATGTTATATCTCAATCTTCGGTGCAGATATATAAGCATAATAATTGCAAAAGAATTCCCGACTATAAACTTCGTCGAAATCAATCCATTCACCGAGAGAATGACAACTGTTCAATCATGACTATCCATCTAGCGCAACCGACAACTTTCCATCGTTGCAGTAACCGCATAGCATTTCCCAAAAAAAAATCCGCATACCAAAAACCGATATCGCGCGCACAGTCCAAAAATTGTCCCATCCGTCTCCCTTCCCACTGCACACCTCGCAAGACTCTCCCTCTCTCTCACACGCACACACTACGCATATACATAACCCATCGCATACAAGGTATTGTCTTACCGATCATCAATTCCAGCCGATTGGCTTTTCGGTATTCACCCAACTCCTCCATCATACGTATATAATATACATATATCGGAAAAACGCGCATATGCAGCAGCAGCAGGTTCGGTCATATACTGTATATACACATCATATATATATATATATATATAGATACTATATTAAACTGAAAATTCATCCCGTGGTGGACGTGTGTAAGCGAGCGGGCTCACCGTTGACTGGTCAATAATCGGCGAAAGGGAAGGCATTACGAGCGACTGATTCTCTCCGCGCGCATATCGCTGCTGGTGCCGATGCCGGTGCTGGACGCTGTTGGTGCTGCTGCTGGCTGCTACAGAGCATAGGACCACCGGGCACGGTGTTGTAATGCTATATCCCGGGCGCAAAATATAATATCCCTTATGTATACGGCGAGAGGCTCGAGAGGCGAACGATATCTGGGGGCTCCTTTCGATCGTTGACTGAACGATTAGTATCCCGTGACTTCTCTCGGCACTCGAGGACGCGCCACTCTCTCTCTCTCTCTCTCTCTCTCTCTCTCTCTCTCTCTCTCTCTTTCTCTCACTCCCTCTCTTTCTTATTCTTTTTTCCACAGAGAGCGAGCGAGAGAGTCGCGGCCCTTGGCGCATCATCATCGACTCCAGTCAGTCCATCGGCTCTTGTCGCGACGAGACAACAAACCGTCGTCGTCGTCGTCGTCGTCGGAGCTTTTCGCGCGCTCGCCACCAAGAAGCTCCCACCCTCGCACTGCTCGCGCGCGTGCGTGCGTGTGTGTGTGTGTGTGTGCGTTTCCATGTGTGGTATATATACACGTAGTTAACGCCTCTCCCTCTCGGGCAGCTATAGCAGGCGTATCTCGTGTGTGTGCAGCCAGAGAGCCGCGAGAAAGGGAGTGGGGTAGCCGCCTCTGACACCGCCGCCTCCGCCGCCGCCGCCGCGCTCTCTGCCGTACACAAGGGATGGATGTGTATATATATAGACATATATATGTATATACATACGAGCTCGCAACTGACAGAGGCCTCGGCTCTTAGCGGCGAAGAAGGTGTTTTTAGTTGGTCCCTCGACGATCGCGTATAGCGGTCTGCGCGTCCGTTCTCCAGGCCGCACACGTGAGACACGTACATACGCCGCCGCGATTTAAACGCCCTTACATATACATCTATATGATGCGTATATATATTCTATGAATGGGCAAACGCGCCGAAGCCCTTAGCTGCCACTGCTACCGCCGCTGCTGCAAGAGCAGGTCTTCTTCGCGGCACTGCCATAAAACTTGCTTGGCTGCGACCAACCACGTGTCCGTGTGTGGGTGTGTGTGTGTCTCTCTCTCTCTCTCTCTCTCTGTGCTCATTCATGAAAAGCTCACGCCGGGTTATGTGTATATATATAGTGAGCTGCACCAGTGATTTTTCGGAGCTTTTCGCGTAAAAAGCCAGCAGCACCACCAGAAGCGCGCAGTTGTATTATATACGTGCAGTGTGTGTATATATATACAGGCAAGCAGTAGGACGACGACGAGGAGAACGGTAGCGATGGTTCCGCAGCGATGTTGGCCGATGCTGTGGATGCTGCCGGCGCTGCTGGAGCCTCGAGCGTTGCCGAGGCAACCGGAGGGGCTGGACCAAAGCATCCCGATAGGTCCGCTATAACTACGCTCTCTTGATCTGTGTATAACCAGAGAGTGACAGAGAGAGATATATATAAGGACGTATACATATACACAGCGAGATAAAGAGGTGAACCTTGTGCGAGTGTGTGTGGAGTGAGAGAGAGAGAGATAGAGAGTGAGAGAGAGTTTTTAGCCGGTTGCGCTCGCGCAGCTGAAAAGCTCTGGACGACTGAGGGGATGTTCCTAAGGGAGGCTGACGATCACAATTTCGTCGAGATGGAGTTTCTCCAGAGCCATCATTCAGCCAACAACTCCGAGTCGCCCTACACTCTCGGCGCTGGTGAGTAAAGACATACCCCTTTCCTTATCTATATACACGTGCAAAGCGATCGGCCTTTAATAGGGGGTGGACCATTTTTTTCTTTTGCGAAACATATGTGGGTTTTCTTGGAATAGAATTTGGTTCTCGGTTAGAAAGTCAGATCGCTATCAGTGGATCCAATATAAAAGCTTGAGAAACGTTAAGAGATCAATTTTGCATTGAGTTGTTCTATTAAAGTAGGCCTAAAATTTATCGCGAGGTAAGATTCTCAAAGTTATCTTTTAACTCTGTAACGAAACGACTTTGAGTAACGGTCAGCTTCTTCAGAATAACATGAATTTTCACCTGAGGACCAAGACTGTGTCAAGATTGCTAATTGACTCCTTGATATACAATTGATATACTCTACTCGTTCACATACTATATTCGTGATTATCGTAACATCACTAACTGGAACTTTCAAACCCTTTCATTCAAAGCTTGAATCTATAAGCTTCTACTTCTTCCGTATAACTTGCCAAAATCGTTCGTAACTCCCCGCGCGAAAAAGTTAGCCCAAATGAAATTTCACCCGGTCACAGCACTGTATGCAAAAAGTCAGGAGAGAATCGCCAAACCAAAAGGAAAAATGTGGTGTTTAGGCTCGGTGGGTAGCATCGAGGCGAGCATACCGTCGGGCCTGTGCTCGGGTTCGTTGGGCGGCGAGGACGAGGCCGATCCCGAAGCCGAGGATCACCTGCCTCACCATCACCACCATCACCATCACCACCACCATCACCATGCCGAGAGCAGTTTAGCCGGTCTGCAAGCCAGTCTACGACTGCAGGATCTGCAGAGCCCGACGCAGGACGAGCTCGGCGCCGAGGAGGGAAGCAGTCAACAACAGCACCAGCAGCACCAGCAGCAGATCCAACAGATTCAGCAGTTGCAGGGCAACGGGGCCGGCCAGAGTCAACTCGTTGGGGAATTCGGGACGAGCTTCTGGGTAGACGATATGGCCGGTTTCCCGCTGCCGCCGCTTGATCTCGATCCACTGCCGCCGGGACTGTTCAGCCCCTGTTCCGGCACTTACAAGTGAGGACTCAGATCTAATCGCACCGACTGCATGATATTTTGTCCCGACGCACTTCTGCGTTTCACTTTATATATGCATTCTATCGCTCTTCCCTTATGGTCGGGATTTTGAGGGGATTCTTCGCGGATACGAGGAGATATTGCCAAGGCTTCTTTCTAGTTCATTCATGGAATGCTTTATCGCTGATAAACGGTAGAGATCGACTTTGCCAAATAATGAATTAAAATACTTTTAAATTCGTTTCAAGTGTCATGATATAGCTCGGACTTTTAATGAACGTGTAACTTGCTACCGCGCCTGTTTGATTGTAATCAGAGACCGAGCGCAGCTTCACAGAAAATCAACGCCTTTAATGGCAATTTATTCAAGATAACCACAAACAAAGCTTAAATACATTTCGAAACTAAATGTGAATCATAACATTCTACAATCAAATTCAAATTAGTTGCGGTACAACGTTACTTCCTTAATAAAAATTCAATTAAACAATCATGGCATGCCACATTAATACGACGCAATGCCAAAATAAAACAATTACTTATTAAATTACAATTTTATTTTCACGTAATAACTATTATATGTAATTATGTATTAAATGAAATGCTAAAACTTTAATCATAACTAGTTTTCAAAGAGTTTTTTAAATTTTACATTAACCTGGTGGAAAATCGATTAGACTGGAAGTTAACCATTTTCACGATCTTACTAGTTATAGGAACTAGCTACCATTTCTAGACAGTTTAGTTACTTAATTGAAAAGTTTTTTTCAACCTTTTACTAATATTGAAAATGGTCAAATAAAAATGTCTATATTTTAGGTATAAAATTAGTGATCGATATTATAATAATAAAAGTTCGTAAAAGTGGATTAAATTCATATTATATTTTCTCTTCAGATGCTGTCCATTTTCTAGTTTACTCACAGAAATCCTAATTTATGTCATACATTTACCTCAAAATAAAGCCTTTTTTACCCATTTTTAGTACACTAAAGTTCTAGCACAAATTCGAATTTTAAATTAGTTTTCTGTCCATTAAAAATGCTGGAATGTCCACCAAGGTTATTTTTTATTGTAAAAGTAAAAATTCAATTCAGATACAACAATTTTTATGGTTTCAGCAAGACACATTTCAGTTTGTAATAAAATATTTTATTTATTGTTAAATCATATCACTGCGAATGACTGTTTGCACATACACGCTGTACAAATTTTAATTCCTTTCGTCAGTTTTCATTTTGCTGCAAAATTAAGTAAGAATTGCTATAATTGCCCATCATAATTTATTTTAAAAGAAGAGGTTATCTTTATCATAGTATAAATGCTACAATTGTTCAAACTTTCAATACAAATATAAAATTCAAATTAATAAGAATTGTAGTTTAAAAGAATTTCAGTACCTCTTACCCTTAAATAATCCGTCGATAAAATTGGAATTATGCTTATTTTTTCCGATCTTTCAAATGGTTAAGCTTACTCATTGATGGGACTTCGCAGTGAAATTGTGAAAGCCCGTCTGATGAATATAAGGATTCAATTTCCTCAAATACACTTGACACGTTTGCTGATCATCGCAAATACATTTAAATCTAATATTAAGTGTTCAAAAATAATTGAATGAGCTACTTTAACTGAAAAAAGTTAATTTTCTTTATGAATTGTACCGTTTTATTTGAATAATATAAAATGTACTGTTTTCGAGATTCTTATTCACACGCTAAATTATTTAGAGTGAAAATCCACTCTATAGTTGCATTTAATTTCTTTTAGAGTGTAAAGTAACTCTTATATAGTGAAAAAGTCTATCTAAAAATTGGAGTAAACAATATCACTCTAGTATTAGAGTGTATTATAGTAAGATTAAAATTCACTCTAAATTCACTCTAATGGTAGAGTGCGTATAGGTA